>JACDJE010000072.1:2410702-2469368 GCA_016647715.1 Pavo muticus | reverse complement strand
GCCCTTCCGAGCCATTCTTTCCGATTTTCCCCTCTCGTTCCACCCCCCTTCGCTCTCTCCGGGCTCCCCCCGCGCCCTGCTTAAAGGTGCATTTTCTTCCGTATTGATGTAAATCAGTTATTGCTCCTGATGCTGATCCGTATCGCAGATCCTTATGGTTTTTTCTTCTTTCTGCCCCGCGTGAAACCCACTCACATGAAGGCAGGGGCAGCAGTGTTAGTCTCGGCCAGCCCCGATGGCCGGCTTGTATTCTTGGTCCCCCTGTCGGGCAGGACTTCCCGTCTATACATAATACATGATCTGGGCTCTTTGCGATGAAGCCCTGCTAATTGGCTAATTAAAAAGTGAAACGTGCTGAAGGAGCCACCACAGCATCCACAGGAGACCCTCACTGCGGCATCTCAGGGCTGAGTGTGAGCCAGTGCCTTCTGCGGGGCTGGGGCTGGGGCACACAGCCTTGGGGCAGCCCCAGAACTGAGAGGCTGATGCTGGAAGCTGCCTTCTTGCAGCTGTCTTCTTTTGAATCTTTTTTTTCACCCCTGAAGAAGATTTTGCAACCCAGGATGATGTAGTGGAACCCCAGAAGTTTCCTCCTGGTGTAACATTCTCCCGCAGTCCCTTTTCTCTCCCAGCCGCAAAGGGATGGAGGCTGTAACTGTGTGTTCTGCCCTCAGATCGTGGACACCTTCCTGGTGGGCCGCCTGGTGCTGCTGGCCTTCATGGCTCTGCTGCTGCTGGGCTGCGTGCTGCTGCTGGGGATGCACCTCCTGGAGCCGATACACGCCAAAGCGCTGCGCTGCTGGAGGTGACGCTGTGCCATGGGAGCCCTTCCGGAGGGGTTTCGGCAGTTCTGGGCATTGGGCAGCTGTGGGACTGAGTGGCCTCACGGATCTCCCTCTGCCTGTCAGTGGAAATGGGATGCGCAGGAGACGGAGCACTGGCTGGTTGGTTGGCTCAGTGATCCGAGTGGCCTCTTCCAGCCTTAATGATTCTGTTATCCCTCTGAGCCCACCTATCTCAGGCTCAGCCTGAGGATTCGGTTGGTTTGAGTTAATACTTTATCTCCTTTTTTTGTCCTTTTTTTTATTGTTCAAGGGAACGGAAGGAGGGTGGTTTCTTCACTTTGTTTTATTTCAGCAGCACGGGGGGAAAGTCCTCGAGAAGTGGATCCCATTTTCATAGCAATAAACCGGGTGACCAAGTTGGGGTGTTGATTTTTACTGAATCAATATTCACAAGTTGTTCTTTTTGTTATTCTTTTTTAACATTAACAAAGCTTTTGGAGGAAGCCCTGGCCCAGTCGTTATCTGTTTTCCAGGAATGGGAGTTTTGCAGCATTTAGGTGTTACAGAAAGCTGCCCTTTCTGTGCTTTTTGGGAGGTTCCCCCTTCCAGGTGTGGGTGGGTTGGGGTGCTCCCTGCGCTCTGCTCCCGGTTATGCAACACGATTGTTGGCTCTCTGGGAGATTCTGAAGTTGAGCCTGAAATAAAATTTGTATTTGATTCTTCATTTTAATAACACTGACAGTAGTAAGCAGTTCCCAAAACCTCGCTGCTGGCGTCACGTCCCACAAATAGGGAAGCTGTGGCAAAGCAGCTGAAGTGCTAAAAAAAGCCCTAAAAGCAGAAGTGTGAGGCTTCTCCCTGGAAATAAACCCAGAATGTTTGCCTTATGCTCCCCTTAGCCACCTGTTTGTAACTAAAATTGGTCATTAGGCTCCTGGGGGGCACGTGGGGGGACCATTAAGATGGGCCCCATCCTTGTCGTGTGCCCCCTCTGGGGGTGCTCCGATGGCCGTGGGCACTGCAGTGTTATTCATGCTGGGCACAGCACTGCAGCTCTGCTCCCCCACACGGGGCCTTTCCAGACAGTTCCTGTTTATTTTTGGGGAAGGAAGGAGCACGTCAAGGAATCACAGTGAGCCAGAGCTGCTTTCCAAGCTTTTGCTGCTGCCCCCCACCCTAACCAAAAATGATCATCTTAGTGGTCTTTTCCATCCCTTACAATTCTATGATCCTCCATTGCTGGTCAGATGCTGGGATTCAGGAAGATGTCGTCGCCCAATATTTTCCTGCTGCCAGCTCTCCTCTTGCAGATGATCTGCGTCCCATCCAGGAGGATCGTACTAAATCCCAGCAAGAGAACCCCCACACCAGGACTGCTGGCAGCGGCAGCAGCAGGCTGAAAGCTGCTCATGGGCTGCTGGGACAACAGCCCTCCCTGCACCAACCTCTGCCTGCTCATTAGGAGTGGGGCTGCTCTGCCGCTGGGATTCTGTTGCCCAGCGCAGGAGAATCTCCTGGTCCTGATTTAAGGTCCGTGAGTGACGGCAATTCCTCACGCCGCGCTCTGCTGGTGTTTAATTACTCTCGCTGGCACAGAACTGGCCTCTGATTTCCACCTTGACTTTGCTGACTTCAGCTTCCCGCTGCTGAGTCCCGCTTTGCCTTTGGCTGCTAATTAAAAAGCCCTTCAGCGCCCGCCGGCTGCTCCTTGCGCGGGTAATTACGGACCGTGCCCGAACCACCTCCTCACCTCTGCAGAGCCAGCACTGCTCCAAAGGCAGCGCGGCCCTTCCTGGCACAGCTCAGAGAACAGCACTGCGGGGTCGCGGATGGAAGAGCACCCAGGGAAGGCTGCTAGAGGGGAATTCGGCGCTGCCCCTCACGCGTGCCCGAAGCACAGCTTTGCGTGCCCTGAAATCCCGATTTTCCCAAGCAGAGGAGCACGAGCTTTTTTGTGCACGGGTGCTGTGATGGACCCAGGGATGCCGCCCTCCCGTTGGTCTCCGAAGTCCCGGTGAGATGTGCGACTCCTGGCGTTGGGCTCCGGTGCTCCCGGCGCTGCAGCCAGGGCTGCTCACATTTTCCAAGCCCAGCTGCAGCAGAACGCGGCTTCAGTTCATCCTGGAAAAATTGTGAGCTGCGGCAGAAAGGGCAGAATGTGGAAAAAAAAAAAAGGAAGAAAGGAAGAAAGCCCTTGGTTTTGCAATAAGCCCATGTGTGCGTGTGTCACATCTGTGGGATTTTTGCTTCAGGTGTGTATTTCAGCCTTCCCCATCCTCCTATTGCAATTAAGGCAAAGCTGAGTCTCATATGTACCCAGACAACTCAGAGTTGGACTCGGTGATCCTTATGGGTCCTTTCCAACTCAGGATATTCTGTGATTCTAACTGTTCTCAGCCTGGCTTGGTGATATTTTGCTGGCAAACTGGGAATTTGCTTCTCTCTGTGTGCCCCAATGCTTTTCCTCTTTCCTCCCCAATTTGCTGGGTGCACAGCAGTGGCCATCGCTTCCCAAGTCCATCCATCGCTGCACAGGGATGCGCTGCACGCTGCTCCACTGCCCCACAGGGCCTTTTTTTTCTTCTTTTCTCCCCTCTTTTCCTCTCCGGTGATGAAATCAGCATATAATAGAACATGGGGCCCAGATGTGTTCGCTTTGGGCCAGGATCCATGCGCCCCAATCCACGCCGCCCCTCATACTGAGCCCCCCTGAGCACACAGCTGGCTGCACAGCTGGCCCCGCACTAATTAGGTGGCCCTCCTGCTCTGCTCCTCTAATTAGGAGATGGCTAACGAAGACCATCAGCCTCCTGCGCTGAAGCGAGGAGAGCACACATGCTGATCTGCCCATCAGGACCTGCCTCCTGTTTTTGATGCTGAGTGGTACACTGGGGGAAAATGGGGTGAACGGAGCAACGGGGAGCAGCAGCATCTGCACCGCAGCTCAGGGAGCTGCGCTCTCAGGGAAGGGATGGCACTGCTGCTGCAGTACGTTGGGTGATGGTCTGACATCCCAAAGCACCGCATGCAGGACAGGGTGAGCCCGCAACCAGGGGGTTCGCAGCACCCAGGCAGACGTGGGCAGCACAGCAGCACAGGCTTTGCACCTTTTTATTAATAAAACAGCCGATGGCACAGAACTGGCCCAAAAACTGTCCGCTGGCTCTTGGCCACCTCCTCCTCCCACTGAGACAAAATGGCGGGACAGGCCCGGGGCTGGTGTGGTGGCACAGTGACATGGCGACACAGCGGCCGCATCCCTTCACCCTTCGGCAGCACAGGGCAGCTGGCGAGGGCACGTCAGAACTGCTTGAACCTGTGGGGACAGAGCGAGGGCTGAGCTGTGGGAACAGAAGGACGGAAAAGCAGCTCCTGGGCTCCGGCTGCAGGGAGAGGAAAATGTGCGGGGAGGATCCGCCACCGCCGCACCTCCAGGCAGAGTGGGAATGGCCCCAAAGCCCCGCAGCGTTCCCCAAAGGCGCTGCATGCAGTGTGGTGCAGACAGCACAAAGCGGCAGCGGGGCCGAGCAGGCGGCCTGCCCTGCAGCACCTCCACCGCAGCACCGAGCTGCACTTACCACCATGCAGACCAATGCTGCTCCTCACCTGCGGGCACAAGATGGAGGAGCACATGTTGGGCTGCACACTACGGCTCACCACGGGGTTTGGCCGGTGCTGATTTGAAGATGATTTAGGTGCACCCTCCCCACAGCAATCTGGCCATTGGGTTGATTAGCAGCTGATGACCCGCATGATCTGCTCATTAGCACTGGTGGGCAGCCTCTAAATTTGGCTGTTTGGAGTTAATCAATGCTTTGTGTCCCAAGGCTTTGGAGATGGGGATGTGCTGTGTGCCTGCCTGCAGCGTGCCCTGCTCGCTGGGGTTGGATCCTTTGGCTTGGCCATGGAATTATTTGCAATCATAGAATCACAGAATGGTTTGAGTTGGAAGGGACCCTTAAAGGCCATCTGGTCCAACTCCCTGCAGCGAGCAGGGACACCTCCAGCTGGAGTGTGGCTGCTGGTGACCCCACCAAGCATTGGGGCCAATCAGTGTTTGCATTCAGTGCTGGTGCTGAAGCGGGTGCAGCCTGAGGTACTCACACCGAGCTACTTCCCATCCAGCACTGACTCTGTGAGCTGCACACTAGAGCTACAAGACACAAGGATGGTGCTCAGCACTGCGATCCCTCGGCCATGCCCCACAGATACCCCCATGCCGTGCTGGACGTACCCTCTCTTCCTCGCTATGCAGCCGTACCACGTGCGCACCTCTTTGACCACCACACGAGCAAGGAGCTGCAAGAGGAAAGGTGGGAGCTTTGTCATTGCTGGGAGATGCGTTTTGGGGGTTTTCCTGGGGAAAACCGTTTGTGGGGCTGAACCTTCAGGCTGTGGAACCTCCATGGAGGGACCTACCAGGCAAGCCAAGACGTCAGCTGCTATCAGCATGTAGAATACGTTATTCCAGCCTGTGGGGGAGATAAGCCCTGCCAGCAGAGGCCCCAGAGCAGCACCTGCAGGGAACACAAGGGGTGTTAGGACATGGGAAAGGGGGAGCGAGGCCTTCCAGCCCCACAGCAGCAGGAGAACATCCAGCAGCCCCCGGCCACACAGACCTACAGATCCCGTGCCGTCGATGATGGCCGTGACGGTGGACAGGGCTCTCGCGTTTCCTTTGAGGGACTCATGGGTTCCCTGTGGGGAGAGAGGAGAGAGGAGGAAGAACAGCCTCAGCAATTTCCATGTGTCGAATGGGAAGACTGAGCACATGCAGAGATGTGGAATTCTTGTGTGATTCAAGAGCAAATTTTTCCGCTAGGTATACGCTTAGGGGAGATGCATGGGAACAGCAAGAGGAGTCACACAGCTGAGAAACTGAGGAAGCAATAGGAAGAAAGCACACAGTGTGACCATTCTGCTTTTCTGGACAGGAGTTGGAACACAGCTAAAAATGCACACAGCCCCATGACTCTCACCAGATCTGCTGACACTGCTGTGGTGATGAGTGCGTAGGGGCCATTCACCAGTGCACCGCAGACGATCAGCATTGCTGCAAGGAAAAAGGCGGCCCAGGGTCAGCCCAGAGCCAGGATGGGGTGGAGAGGCTGAAGCTGAATGCTCCTGGGAGCTGCGGGATGTGGGAGCATCGTCCCAGTGAGTCCTGCTCTGTGTGCATGGCACTCAGCAGCTCGTGTTTTCCCCGGCTGGTTTGGTAGTGAACAACCATCCACGGTCTCCTTCCCCAGATCCCAAAATAAAGCCAGGAGGGTGCCCTAAGCCCCAGCTTGAGGGGAGAAATGAAGCCACAAGAGCGAGTGGAACTTCTCCCACTTCCCGTCAGTGATGGAATCACTGCACCCAGTTGCTCCCTACCTATGGATGTGCCAATGCCATTCTGCCCAATGTGGTTGTACAGGAACAGCTGGAAGAGAGACACAGCACAAACCCATCCTCAGTATCCCACTTTCCTGGGCAATTTCACAGCATCAGTACCCTGGGTGCAGGATGGGAGCCCCTCAGGGAATCATCACTGCATCGAGCTCAAAGCCCCTTCCAAGTGGGCTGGGAAGTGGTGAGCATTGGGTGGATGCAGGTGGAGGGACGCAGGCTTGGCCTCGTGTCCCGACAGACAGAATGCCAGACAGACATGTAGTAGCAATTTATGGCCCAGCATTGCTCGCCAGGCACGGATTTGCCCCAGCAGTGCTATCACGGCCGTTGGATGTGGCCACGGTGCACGTCGGCTCCAGAATGGCTGAGGGAAGAAGGCTCGCAGCTTCAAGTCAGCATGGATTGGGTTACAGCTAATGAGCTGTGTTTTATGGTAGCAAAGCCAAGTGAGCTACATGCAGGTGCTTGGGCTCTCAGCTTTCAGGGCGCAAAGCAAAGGGACGAAAGCTGGACTGGCTCAGTGAGACCCCAAGGCTTTGCTGCAGTACTGCTCAGGCTTAAAGACAGAGTGGGATGGAGAACAAAGATCTCTTTGGGGTCTTTTTTTTTACCATGGGAGCAGCCACCACCAGCATCACGCAGCACGTGGTGGCCCGGCCGCCAGTATAGTCAGAGATGAGGCCAGCAAAGATCCCCCCTGCAATAAAGGAATCACATCAGTCCCAAGGGCAAAGCAGTTTCACGCTGGGTTAGCCCAAAATCGAATGGTTCACTGCACTGGGATGCTCTTTTGTCCCATCTTCTGAGTGAGGTGCCCCCAAAGTTAAATATCTTAAAGGCCGAACATCCGAGTTCAATATCTTCACATCAGAGAAGGGCTGTCATTTATCCATGAGCTGCCTGCCTCCGTGCGCATGGTTTCCCTGTACCCACACACAACTCTGCACTCCAAAAGATATTTTCTCTAAGGGAAAGGTGAGCCTCAGTGAGAGAGACCCAGGATTGTATACAAGGATTGATGCAACCCTGCACCCAGGGACACCACAAACCTAAAATACCACCAACGTCGAAGAGAGTGGACAGATCTCCAGCTTCCTTGGCACCAAAATGAGCTGCAGGAAGAGGAGCGGGGTGAGAAGCAAGGTGAGGAGGGGGCTGAATCTACCCCACTCTGCTCCGCCATCTCCAAAACCTCACCAACGTTCACGATGTAGAGGGGCAGCCAGTAGAGGAAGGTGTAGCTCACCAGCTTGGCAAAGAGTAGGCAAAGGGAGAACTCCACCACACCCTGTGAGGAGAGAAGACGGCATCAGGAGAGCATTTTCCCACTAATTTTATTGCTGGGGGGACATGGAGGAAGGGACTCACGGGGATCCGGAGCGCCCCGAGGAAGCTGATGGCTTCAAGCTCCTCAGCCAGCTCTTTGGGGTCAGTGCTGCTGTGGTCCTCAGAGGTCACCCCTTCGGGGTCCTTCTCATCTGATGCATCCTAAAAGCAAGCAGATGTGGGGCTGAACCCTAAGGTTTGCTGAAACGATAAAGTTTGCCGCTGGGATGTGACGACTTGGGTTGAGAACTGGCCCATAGGATGCCTGCACCAATGCAGTGAGCATCCCAACAATCAGGCATCATTCAGATTTCTGACAGCACCAAGGCATTTACAAGCTAGTTGATCCCTGGCACTGTGTGGCTGCAGGCTCCCCACCCATCCACCCCGGGCACGGTGATGGAACTCACATGTTGCAGGGGTGGGCTACAGCCGACGTCCTCAGGATCTGTGGGAGGAAAAGGCACCCCTGGGAGCACTGCCTTCCAGGTGCCACGTGCCTGGCAGTGAAACAGTCCCACAAAAACCCACAAGGCCTCCCAAAATGTTTCTGAGCAAAGCTATAAGGAGCCAATGGCATCAGGGAGGCCAGGGTGCGATCCCAAAGGATGCTGAGCATCTCCGTGGTGCTTGGTCTGCTCCCAGCACCGAGGACACATCCCTGCCTGCCTCCAATGGGAAATTGCTTTTTGGGCTCACCAAAACCACTTGGAGATGAGCAAAGAGAAAATCTATGGTAGGTGTTTGCATCACCACTCACGCTCCACAAGGAAGAAGAAGCAGACAACGCCCATGGCGGCGATGATTATGCCGGGCACGATGAAGGACAAGCCCCACTCAGAGGACACCCAGGCACCCGCGATGAGAGAGCCCAGGATATTGCCCACGGAGGTGTGTGAGTTCCAGATGCCCATGATCAGACCCCTCCTGTGGGGACAGGACGGTGGGGTGAGCACCGGCTGTGAGCAGGAGACACGGGGACGGGGAAACGCACTCACTTTCCCTTCCCAAACCAGTTCCCGACGCATGCCACGACTGAGGGCCACCCGGTTGTCTGTGCCAGCCCATTGCACACCTAGCAGGGAAACAGCAAACACCCAAAGGTGGGTATTTTTCCCAGCGGGAGGAAGCAGCCAACAATCCCAGGGGGTGATCTGGGAGTGCCTGCCAAACTGGGCAGGCGGTATCAGCCCACGCTGAGCAGGGAGGAATTGCCAAAACTGGGACAAGGTGGGGCCGCACCTGCACAATGATGAAGTACCACAGGACGTGGATATTCCAGAAGTAGCCAAAGCCAAAGAGTGCTGTGAAGATCCCGCTCAGCAGCATGCCCCCCGACAGGTAGTACCGCAGCGGCAGCCGCTCCCCGAAAATGCCACTGTGGAGAGAGCATGGGAAACAGAGGAGTGGTGCCAGATGGGGGGCATGGGGCTGAGCTGGGGAACAGCCCCTGTACCTGATGAACATCCCGATGGCGTATGCCACAAGGAAGGCATTGTCCAGAGCGCCGAAAAGCTCATTGTAGTTGTCCTGATCTGGAGAAGAGAGACCGTTAGGGCTGCAGCTGCATCCCCATCCCCATCCCCACCCCACAGATCATCCCAGGGTCGGGCTGTAGGGCTGGGAGCTGGGAACCATCCCACCCTGTCCTGATTTCAACATCCACTGTCCTTTGGTCCAGGGCACAGGGCACAATCCTGCACCACTTAATCACCTCCAGCCTAATGAGTGCTGGTCCCCTGCCTGCCCAGCTTAACCCATTAATGACTGAAACCGCCTTCAGGGACAGAGCTGAGATTTGGGTGCATTTGGGGTTCTGGTGTACCAGCCTTACCGAAGGGTGCCCAGCTGCACCACGTGGTGCTGTTGGAGTCGTTGTGTGGATTGGTGCCCAGCGCCGAGCAATTGAGGTGCAGCTGGCTCTGGGAAGGTGCACAGAGCAAATGGGATGAGATCAGCGCGGGGAGATCCTCAGAGATCCTCCCAGGCTGCGTATGGGTACGGGGTGCTGCGTCGCTCACCTTGACGATGCTGATGGGTTTTCGGGAGAGGTGGTAGCTGGTGTAGGAGAGGAAGGTCAGCACCAACGTCAGTCCACGGTAGCTGTGGGAGAGGGGAGTCAGGGACAGTGGGGTGAGCAAAACCCAGCTTCCACCTCAAAAAATTCCATTCTTCAATATGAGATGGGGAGGATGAGAGTCACCAGGATATAGGATGGATCCTTGCAGGGAGTGGTTGCAATATTTGGGTATATGCATGCTACTCTTAGCCTGTGATGGAGAACTGGGCATCTTCCTTTGAAAAGTATGGAAAAGGGGAAAAGCAGGGCCATTTTCTCTGTTTTCCCCCTTAATACCCCCGGTTCCTATGAGTGGGGGACTTCCTACTAGATGGGTCAGATCCAGATGGGCATTTCCCTGGGTAGTGCAGCGCCCTGAGGTTGGGATTGTAATTGGGATTAAAGATAAGAGTGGGATTACTGCTAACGGAGTGATTGCCTGGGTTGGGGCTGGTGCTTCTCTGGCCTTGCAGCCCCATGTCATGCGGGGCCATGGGTGGAAGTGTGGCTGAGTCACGGTGCTGCCGGCTGCCGGCGCTCAGCAAAACCGAGCTGGGAAATGGAAAGGGGGGGGGGAGGGGCTGCACACTTTGCTCCCTCCTGTTTGCTCCAATTAAACGTGGGAAATAATTGGGAAAAATGGGGAGAGGTGTCTCCAGAGGATGCTGTTCTGAGCAGAGCTGAAGGAGAGCACCTGGAAGATCCCAACCCAAGGAGTGGGACTCTGCATCCAGTTAAAAAAAAAGAGAACCAAACTCAACAAAAACAATGGAAAGCCATTTAATAAGAGCTTAAGTCAGCACAGTTTCACTTCTTCCCACAGTATGGGTAGGTGTCAGAACACCCAGAGGCCTCGCGGGGCCAGGGCACAGTTCTGTTTTGGGGGCTGGGGGTGGCTGGGGCCCTAACATGGTGTAGAAATCACTGTTTCCCACTCCAAATAAATAATTCTATAATTAAATCACTGCTGAGCACTGCAGGGCATTGTGAGTTAGAAAGGGGAACAGAAATGTCCCGTGCATGTCCCGAGCCCAAGAGCTGAACTGGAGGGTGGAAAAGATGACAGCAGTGCGGGGCGAGCAGAGGGGAAGCAGGCGGCTGCCGGGGTGTTTGGCAATGGCTGCAGAGGTATCTCTGCTCAATTAACCCAGGGCAGAGTCGGCACCTCACCCTGCAGGACAGGACAGACAGGATGCCTGCAGGAATGTCCAACCCAGGGACTGTATGTCCCGAGAGAGACTCCAGCATCCTTAACTGCTCTCAGGGGCACACTTGGGGTCTCTCCCAGTACCACACATCCTCTGCCTGGGGCAGCCCTGCGAGGCTGAGCCTCAGAGCACCCAGAAGCATTTTTCCCAGTGCCCAAGAGCCCCACCAGCCCCTCTGCCCACCCTCTCCCGGGGCTCCCCATTGCCCGAGGGTTGGAGGGGGGCATAACACGGGCAGGAGTGGGGTGCGAAGGTGGCAGCTCCATCCTGCCACGTGCCGCGAGCAGCGCGAGGCTCACGGGGCACCACGGCCGCGTCCCCATCCCAGCGCATCCCCATTCCAACGCGTCCCCATCCCAGCGCATCGCCATCCCAGCGCAGGGCAGCGCTCCCCACGTCCCCCCGCCGCCCATCCCACGCCCCCGCTGGGTCCTCCCTCACCGGCTGTCCCGGGGCACGGCGCGCAGCAGGCGGACGCCGGGGGCGAGCGCTGCCCTCATGGCGAGCGGCGGGGCCGCGCCCCGGTCCCGATCCCGGCCCTTTACTGCCCCGGGGGCCGCCGCTCCCCGCCCGGCACCGCCCCGGGACCGCCCCCGCGCCCCGCACTGCCCGCCCCGGGACGGACAGAGCGTGCGGGATGGGAGCGGGGGGAAAGAGGGAGAAAAAGGAAGAGAAGAAAAACAGGTGGTGGGAAGAATGGGAAATGAAAAAAGAAAGAAAAGAAAATATGGGGAAGAAAGAGAAGAAAGAAAGGGAGGAAAAAAAGAGAAATAAAAGGAAAAAAAAAACAGAAAAAAACGGGAAAAAGGGGATTTACCATTCCTTTAAAGAAAGAGAAAAAAAAAGAATACACATACATAAATGGAAATAAGAAAAACGGGAAAGAAAGGAAAATAAGGGGAAAACAAAGAAAAGAAATAACGAAAAAAAAAAGGAAATAATGAAACAAATAAAAAGAACAAAAGGGAATTGTAGAAAAAAGGAAAAAAGAACGGGAAATAAAACAACAGAAAAAAAACAAAAATTAAAAAAAAAAAGAAAAATAGAAGAACAGAAAAAAAGAACGAGAATGCAAAAAAAAAAAAAAAGAAAAAAGAAAAGAAAAAGAGAATGGAAAAAAAAGACAAAATAAAATCAGAAAAAATATAAAAGGGAAAAAACGTGGAAAGAAAAACAAAAAAAGGAGGATGAAGAAAAAGGGACGAAGAGAAACTGAGGAGGAACCAATCGGTGCACGGCACACACCTGCCCAGGAGCTCCTTCTGGAGGAGCCCCCGGCGCTGCTGCAGGGCTGCCTCCTCCCCACGGAGCTGCCATCCCCGCGGCGGCAGCTCTCAGCTCCCCCCCGCCGCTCCGTCACTCCGGCAGCACGCGGGAAGGGCTGCGGGATCGGGGCTGCCCTGGGCCCTGCTTTGGGCAAACTGAGGTTGATTCACGTGGATTTTGACACCGTCGCTATCAGAGTCCTGCTGTCAATGACGGGGGTATGAGCAGGGCTCTCAGCATCAGCCAAGGGACAGATGGTGATGATGGTTTGACTACGGCTCCATTCAACCTCGATCCCTTTAAGCTCAGCTTCGATGTAGCCTACAGCCCATGGGATGGATGGAAATCGGGGTCCCTTTGCCTCCCTCAATCCCCAGGGTGCAAGCATGCTGCCATCCCAAACCCTGATCCTTGTGGGTTGGCCGAGGTGAGCGACCCTTCAGGGCTGTCTCCAGCGTCTTCCCATGACGCAAATCCCAGTTAATGAGTAGTGCTGGCACCATCGTGCTGAGCCACCTCCGGCCGTGGGTCGGGGTCAGCAGCAGCAGCAGCGGGGCTGCACGCTTGGGCGCCTGCCCTTCCTGCCTGGGTTAATGGTGGAGAGGAGGCAGGAGGAGGCTTGGCCACGGCATCCCATCGGGATGGAGGAAGAAAATGAAGCTTTGATGGGGAGTTGGCTGCACGGGGTTTCAGTTCAGGGATGCTCAGGGCCCCAGCAAAGCAAGAGGAGCAGCCATGTGGGTACCACACAGCACACTATGCGTGCTGCCGCTGCTCAGAACAAGTCTGTCCCAGCATCCCATGAGCAGCAGCAGCCAGAGAAAGCACCGACTGTGCCAGGAGATGAAGCAGACCTTTCCCAGGGCAAAGCCCCTTCACAGAGGAAACCACTGGCCATAGAAGCATGGGTTGGGTGCTGCCTTGTAATTAGAGAGGTGCTCATCTGGAAGAAAGCAGCAAGCAATACGCCTTGCTCTGAGAGTCAGGGGCCAGGGTGCACGATACGGAACTGAACAGAAAAGAGAGGGACAAGGTCTGGGCTCAGAAGGGCTTCTTCATCCAAAGCAGCTGGAGCATGCACCCTGTTCCCAGGCTGGCTGGGTGCCCGGGCTCCCACCTCCATGAAGTGAGCAGGGCGGGCGAAGGTTGGGCAGCAGGCACACACCTCAGGCAGCAGCGGGGGGCACACACCCGCAGCAAAACCCTCTGCAAGCAATCCCTGGAGCAAGGCTTCAGTGATGCATGAGGCAACATGACATTCAACCCCAGGCACCTCCTTTATGCTCATTTCTCACTACAAATGAGACCAAAGAGCATCATCCGTGCTGCAGAGTTTATTCTGCAGTTGAATGCTAAAATCCAAGTGCTTGCCTCTAACCAAGGCCACAGAGCAATCTGCTCCTTCACACTTGCCCTTGCCCTGTGCAATAGCCAACTGCACCTAGTCCAAGATGTGCAATTCAAACCTGAGCACAAACTGCAGCAAAATGCATCAGTACAGCACAGCTCTGGTGCTGACACTGCAGCACTGCTGCCCTCCTCACAGCCTTGCAGGGCAGGTGCAGAGAGCAGCGAGGTGGCGGAGGGGCAGCTTCAGCCTTCCATCCACCAGGTCACAGGATGAGATGACAGACTGTAGTGCGTGGCTGTAGGCTGGGAGGGAAAGGGAGTAAGCAGCAGTGTTACAAGATGAGCATTTCACTGATTAAAATCTTCAGGCTTTTAATGCAAGAAAAAGCCTGGTTTTTTGTTTGCTATTAAAAAAAAATAAACCATCAAGATGCCTGTAGTTTTCCACACTCTTTTTACAACCTGCAGGCTGTACAGCCACCTGTAGGATCCTCATTACAGAGCACTATTGTCAGTCAGAGGTTTCTATAAGGCTCCCATTTCTACAGCTTGGAAAGCCACCTATTGGAGGACTCCCAGTTACTCAGCCAGGTGTTTGGCCAAGATCAGAGCACTCTCAGATAAAGAAGATTTCCATCACTTTCTTACAAGCAATCTCCCAAGAGTAGATTTGGCATCTAAGCAGAGCACTACAAAAGCCACTGGGTTCCCATGCCCTTAACCACTGTTCGTTCTCCCCCTGTCAACATATCTACATTACAGCAGAGTTATTTAACGCTCTGCCACAGAGGTTGGTATTTTGCTGATGATGCCATTGAGCTCCCTGAATAGACAGAGGGAGAGGGGACTGGAAAGGAGCAGCCAAGCACCTGGCTTCTCCCCAAGCACCATGCCCGAGCTACCCCAGTCCTGCATTAGGCAAGCCAGCACCTGGTGCACATTTGTGCAGTTAAGGTGTACCTGAAGCACAGAATGACATCTGGTCAGGTTTGACTCCCAGTACAGTCAGACCCACACCCTCAGTTAGGTCTGTGCCATCTCCTCTTGAGATGCAGGAGCTCCTACCTTCGTGGTTTTTGTAGAAGATGCAGTTGTTAGCACAGGTATCAGGGTGGGACTCCCAGAAATCAGAGCTGCAGGAGCACAGGGGAGGCAAGTCGATGTTGTACAGTTTCATCTTCTCCTTCACCTCGGCTCTTAAAGCTTCTACATACCTGCAAGGCACAAAGCAGTCACCTAGGCTCAGCAGAAGGAGCAGAGGCCCAGCTGTTGCCAGCTCACCTTGTGTACTCCTTATTTCGCTGCTCTTTTTGCTTGACCTTCTTCAGTCTCCTCTCCTCCAGTTCAAGCTGGGCCAGAACTTCGCAGACACCTTCCCCCAGGAAGGCTTCTTCCTGCTTAGCCACCTCCTGCATCCTCTGCTCCTCCACCTGGCGCTGGTTCTCCTTCTTGCTCTTAATCCTGCAGGCACAGAGAGCTTTCACTGACCTCCTCAGAGGGGGAAGAAGATCCCCAACATGACCTCCACACCCAGACAGGTGCTGGGCTGCAGGTACCCTCACTGACGCATACTCCCATTCTGCAAGAGCCAACAGCAGTGCCCTTAAAAAGTCTCCTGAGAAGCTCTTCCACCCCTAAGAAACTAAGCATGGTGCCTGAGGTCCTTTATATCCATGCAGAGGGCAGCAGTTCCTGAGGACAATTGCTCAGCCTCCCCACTTTTGATTTCTTCAAGCTGGGCGGTTTGGACACTGCTGTAAGCTGTCCTTGCAAGAAGTCAATGACAAGGAAAATAAGGCTGCAGAATTACAACAGAAAAACTCCAAGGATCCCACACCTACTCTAAATGGGCTTCAAGAAGTTAATTTACTTTTCCTTTCTTAACTAAACCTTTCTCCATTGCCTCACTCTCCCTTGCACCAACATGGTACCACAACCCCTTCCGTGCAATCTGGACTGTATAACTCAAAAAATGCAAAGCACATTCCCTTGAAAGTGGCAATTACAAAGCACAAAGACTTTAAACCAAAGCATGTGCCATTTTATTCCTACTGATGAGTACCAAATGCTATCACATGTTACACAGTGATCACTGCCAAAAGGCATTCAGAATATCAAAGCTGAGGAAAAGCCCGGGGAAGGAAGCATAATCGAACGGGACATTTCGGATGTTACTCTATTTGTTGGGTCAAAAATGAATGCTGAGAATGAAAGTACTGAAGCCAAACTTCTCTTGTCAAGTTATAAACTCTTTTTTATGAAGTGGTAATAGTGCCTTAACTACACTGCCATAAATCTTCTGCTATAGAAACTAAGGCCAAGGCCAGCTTAGCATTACACGAAGTAATTGCAAAAACAGCTCTTTTTTGCTGAGCAGCTCGCAGGCCCGGCAGAGCCCCTGCAACTAGGAAAAAAAAGGAAAAAAAGGAAAAAAAGGGAAGAAAAAAAAGACCCATTGCTAACCAGGAGGTCCCCAGTGTCTCACCAGCACTTGCAGGGCAAGAAAGGGTCTCCAAAGATCTGAGCACCAATTTAAGTTTCAGGAATGTGGCTGGAGAAACATTTCCTTGCAACTTCTGTCTAAAAAATGACCACCAAAAAAATACCAGGACCTCACGCCCCAGGACACTGCACCGCAGCAGGCTGACCTTGTCGTTTAAAGGCTGGGGCATTTCTGCTGCCTGCTGGTTGTCCCCTCGGATTGACTGTAACTGGCTGCAGGTGGCAGCTGGGCTACACTCCTTTTTTGAAACTACTTAAATTGAATGGAATGGCCAAATCTTGCCCTCAAAGCCTGGTCCCACAGAACCAATGTCAGAGCACAAGGGCATCATAGAGATGTGTTATTTTACGCCAGAGCAAGTCAAAGACAAAAGTATAGAGCATCTGTCTTCTTTTGGTGTGAATTTGCAGAGCTTCTCCCTAAGGACCCCCCTAAATGGGAAAGGTGACCCAGCCACCAAAACACAAGGAGACTTCCACGTAGATACTGAGTTTTCCATTCTGGGAACAAATGCTAAAATAAGTTTTTATTATGCCATGTAGATGTTTATAGCTGTGAGGGTGAAGGGTCTGATATAAAAATCCAGAGAAGATTGGCTAAAGAACACTGTGATCTCACCCCAATGTTTCTGATTGTGGCAGTAGCACACGGTCTGGGTGCTGGTGTCCCAGGGAGCTGCGCTGTGGTGAACTGCATCTCTCCAAGCTGACACCTCAGCTCCCCCCAGGGCTGCATGGGGACTCAGAAACTGAACAGAGAAGTGTTGAGTGCCTCCAAAAGACTCAGCACAGCCTGAGGGTCTCTGTTCCTGCTTCAGGTGAATGAAACCCACCCTGGAGTTAATGGTTTGGGCACCAAAACAGCAAGGAGACAATTGCATCACAGGGCTTCTCTCGGCTGACCTCCTGATTCATTTTTAAAAGTTGATAAAGAGGCAAAGGATTCAGAAAAGGTCCTATCCCATGTGGTTTTGGGCAGTCTTCACAAAGCCTCCCTACCCTGCAGGTTGGGCTGCAAAAGGCAAGTGACAGGGCGCTGCTCACCCACACGTACTCACTCAGCAATCCTCCTCTGCCGCTCCTTCTGCCTCTGCTGCTCCTTCACCTGCTCTCGCTCTGCGCTCATGAAGAGGCTCCTGCACCTCAGGTACTCGTGCCGACGCTGCAGGAATGAAGGTGCAGCTTTGAGAAGGATGTCTTGGAGCAGACTCACCTAATATTAGGTAGTACAGACACTCAGCTGGACTTCTGGAGTTTGTGATTATCAAGATGGGAACCTCACTCTTTCTCCAAAGGATCCTCAGAAGTCTCTTAATAGCCCAGGACTGAAGAAAGAGATGGAGAGATGAGGAAAGGAGAACCAAAGCATCATGGAGCATTGGAGAGCTTTGTACCAGTGCTCTCTGACTGACCCTCCTATGGATATGGGATCTCTCATCTGACAAATTTCTGAACTCTTGCTTTCCTCCTGGAAAAAGGCATAGTTCCCACCTAATCCCACTAAAGGAGTGTGCTACAAACAACACCAAGTTTAACTCACCACATGCAGGACTGCAAACATTCAGTATTTGGGCTTCAGCTTAAACCCACAGCTACAGCAAGGGTTAGGAAAGCTGCTGGCTAAAGCTTACAGGCAAAGCTCTCCCATCTGAAGGGAAGGCAGTCAGCATGCAGTGTGCCTGAGCCCCATGATACCAGCAAGCTCAAGGCATGGATTTCCTCATCAATACCAAGAGCTTCGGGCTGAGGGTGTCCACCCTGTTCTCTGCAGAGAGCCTCACACAGCTGGATGAAAAGGCACAGGAGAGACTGGCAGGCTGAAAGGACAGAAAGCTAGATGGAAAAAAACCACACGGAAGATCCTGCTGCAAAACCAGTTATCTCAGAGTGGATCAGAGCCAAGAAGATACAAAGCAAAGGGCAGAAGGAACAGTTTGACAAACCCCAGCTGCTGCCATGACTTCTAGAAACCACAACTGAATTTCTGGATCAGCTTGTTAGAAAATGCACATAAAGAACAAAAACACAACTTGTTCAAAGTCCTTTTGAGTTTTAGGCTGTAGACTACAAAGAAGGTGACCAAAAAAAAGTTTATGTCAGAAGGAAGCAGGAAAAAATAAGCCATTTTCTTAAGGAATCCCAGAGAATTTCTTTGTATCTCCTGCATTAACATGAGCCAAAGCGCTGGCCACAGACTGGGCCCGGTGATTAAATCAGACCCTCAGCACGCTACAGAAAGAGGCCAGACCCCATTAGCAGCGCACAACAAACCCCAGCAAGCTTCAGCCACTCCCGAATTGAGTTAAGCAGCACTGCTTTGCTCAAGCAAAGGGCCAGCCAAGAGGGAGGAAACTCCCTGCCTTGTGCTGACCAGGTGGAGCAGCTCATGCTGAGCACAGCCAAGTTCCTGCAAGCATCAGGGCTGCAGCCTGAAAGCCACCATCCCTCCTGCTGTGTGCTGATATGCAGGGAACCTTTTATACTCCCAGCCTCACACACAAACAAGATAAACTGGGGCTTTGTTCATTTTCTTTTCTTTTTACTTAGCATTTTTGGCAGCTCCTCCCTCTCTCTCCATGCAAGTGCAGAAAACAAATCACAGCACCTCACAGCCTTTGTTTTGCAAGGAAGAAGGAACCAAACCTTTCTTCCTAAAACATTTTTGCATTATTCAGATCCCAGATATTGTGGGAATAGCAACTAGTGTTTGCACATAGGGTCACAACAGACCTTAAAAAAAGAACTTGGTGGGTTTGTTCAAGAAACCTTCAGCACTGACAAACTCAGCAGATGCTTCACGCACCGCTGCTGCTCCAGAGGCTTCTTATCTGAGCCAGCAGCATCACCTAGCTTCAGTGCGTTTCACTCCTGAAACAGATACTAAACAATGAGCACTTAGCTGCAGCAGACAAACCTGCTTCTTGCTTTCCTCTTGGTCTACACCAGCCCACAGGACAAGGGGAGCTTGACAACCAAGGGTTGTTCCCTGCAGAGACTCAGGTGGGCTCAAATCCTTCGCTGATCTATTAGAGAACTGAAAGATAACATGAGACAGCAGCATCAACGCTCATCTTTCCTCAGCAAAGTCCTCCAGGCTGGAGGTGGGTCCTCTCTGCACGATCCCCAGAGTAACACACTCAGCATTAGCTGCACACAGGATCACTGTGGAAGGACAGCATCCCACAGGAGGGACCCATATAGAGCAGGGAAGTAGCGAGGATGAAGGAGTAGCAGAAATGGAGCACTTGGATGCCATTCCTGTTCCCCTCCACCACTCAGGAGGAGGAGGGTGAATGGGAAGGAAAGTAGTTTTAGTTTGCTTTTAGCTCTCACTGCTTTAACTTGTTATCGATAGGTAATAAATTACATTAATCCCCTGACATTAAATCTGTTTTTCCCATGAACAGTAATCAGTGAGTGAACTCTGTCCTCATCTCAACCCATGAGCTGTTTTTTCCACCATATTTTCTCACCCTGCTCTGTTGAAGAGTGGGAACGACAGAGCAGTGGGATGGAGCTCAGCTGCCTGTCAGTGTCACACCACTCCAGTAGGTTGGCTTCTTCCCATCACCAGACAGAAGACATGTTCTGCATCTCCATACAGAAGCACGAGGACCAAAGCTTTGACAAAACACTTCTAGAGGCACCCTTAGACTTTTCTGTTTCAGTTCAAACAGGGATTCATAAAACCCTCTCACCTGTTGAACTTTCATCAAGAACTTCACGAAGTGCAAGAAAGCAACAGCAACACAGAGAAAAGTGCATTGGACAACAGGCAGCATCTCTCAAAACCCTCTGCCTTCTTCACTCCACTCAGAGTATTTGTCAAGTCAGTATTTCAGCTGGACCAGTCACTGGACCAGGTTGGGCACATGCTGGTTTAGCTATAATGTATTTACTAACTACTCCAAGTAATCCAAAGGGCAAAACATTTCCATACCTCAGATACTTAATAAAACTGCCTGAAAACAGAAAACCCATCGATAAATACATTATTTCCCTTCTTGGGAGCATGCACATTGATGGTGCCCCTAAGGATGAGTGATCTCAGCTCATTCCTCTGATGAAAAACTTGATTTTTTCCTTTTTAAAGGAGGTTTCTGGCCAGTTTGATGCATGCACAGCTCTCCCATCCCACCACTGCCTCCAGCAGGGCAGCTGGACGTGGAATAGCTGCAGGTCCTCTTGCCCCAGCCTGGAGCTTGATTAAGCACCCAAAGCAATCGCACAGTCTCAGATTTCTGCTGGGCAAGACAAGGCAGGCGCACACAAAACCGCTGCGCTGAGATTGAAGCGGTGAGAGCGCAGTGCCGAAGCGGTGCGGCTCTAAGAGCAGGCAAAGGGCTCTCATTGCACTCATTGCACCCACTAACAGGCTCCAGGCATTTAAAAACGGTGCCCTTGTGTCTACAGATCAAGATACAAGTTCCTACACACCCTCTCACAGAGCCCTTGTGTGCAGTGCCTGCCAGAGAGCCTCCCCCAGGTCACCAATCTCACCTTGCTTTCACACTCTTTGGTCTGTGTTGACCAAAGGTGACAGTAGGCACAAGCCTGCCAGGTGTGAAGGTGCAAATGGAACTACAACAGCAGCCTCATTGCCCCTGCCTAAGCATAACTCCCAAGCACTTCTTAAGACCAACTGGCCCAGACTCATGTCTTACTTTTCTGAATTCCATTTTGATGTAGAAATCATCATCATCTTGCTCAGCCTGGTGTGGGGCTGTCATCTGGTCTTGCAGTTCAGCTGGAAGATCATGATGTCCTGCTAGAATAAGCTCCTCGTTCTCACCTTCGGTGGGCAATGGGGCATACAGCACTGATTCCTGGAGGAGAGAGGAGGAAACATGAGGTTCAAATGTGACTGCTTTGGGCGCAGAGTGCAAAGGCAATGTCCTCGAGTAAGGGTTAAAGGTACTTTTAACCTCAGGGCACCTGCTCTGAGAAGCTAGTTGAGATCTGGCAAGCAGCAATGCATTGTATTCAAACATCACCGCAGGGCACAAGAGCCAGAAAATCTAGCAGGGTGGCTCCTGACTGCATTCTCACCAACTGCAGAAACAGAGGGACAGAAGCATGCAGGGTGATGGAAAGAAAAAGACCTTTCTAGGCAACACTTCTGACTGCAAGGATGCGGGGTGAGCAGAATTGCTTTGAGTGACACTCATTCTGTGCTCGTTCAGATGGTAAGTGGGCAGGCTCCTGAAAGGATATAAAACATCTTGAGAGGCAGCAGATTGTTTCCTACAAGCTAAAAATCAAAACACCAGAAGCTCCGAGCCAGGCTTTTTTTTTCCCCTTGCTATCCCTTCAGCAGGATAGAAACAGAGACGGGAAGAGCAGAAGTGCTCACAGGGTGAATCAACAGGAGGAATGCGGGTCAAGCCAGGAATCGCCCAAGATGGTTGTGCTGCTGCAATACATGGGGCATGGAGGACAGCCTGGAGCCAGTCTGAAAAAGAAGTTACTTGATAGGCAGAGGAACTACTCTATCAACACTGGAATGACAGAAATACAACAGAGAAGCTTCTTCAATGGGACAAGAGAGTAGAGATCAACAGTTATTGTCTTGTAAGGATGCTCTGAAGCCCTGAAGACAGAAGGAAATGAAACTGCTGAGGAAAAAAAAAATCCTTGGGGAATGATCAGCTGGGGAAAAGAATTTGGGTGCTATCATGCTGGAGACCTACAAACACTAAAGGCAAAGCAATGAAAGGCTTGGTGAGCAGGATCACCCGGAACACAGGACAGGTAATTTTCATTCTATTGCAATCTAGGTATCTGCTTGGGAAAGACATGCAGCAGGAAACAGACCAGGAAGAGCTCTGAAAAGTCTCTGACCCGAAAAGAAATCCCTGGGAGAGAACAGCGATGGTTTCAGGAATAGAATTCTTGTTTAACAATCACAGGGAATGCAACTCTTTACTGGGAAGAAGGAAAAAAAGAGAAAGGTGGAAAACAGGACTGAAAAAGCAGGTGATCTATTAAGCAGTGCGAACTAAACAAGTACAAGCTACTCTGCTGGAGTGGAGAGCCACGATGCATAGTGTGAGACAAACCTGGCTCAGCTCCAAGCTGTTTTGGTGCCTGTGATCAATGTGGGCACAGAGGAAATGGAGCATGGGTCAGATTACAAAAAGAATCACGTAGGAGACAACACAAGCACAAGGGGACATAAAACAAGTGCCACAAAGGGCAAGGCTGTAAGTAAAACAAGAGACATCAAGGTAACAAGAAATCAGGCTTTCAGTAAGGGGGCTCAGTACACAAGAAGAGGGACAGCTATCAGAGGACACCAAGAAGAGCACAATTTTGTGCTTCTGTGCATCAGCTTTCAGCCAAAGAACTGTTCTGAGCTAGTAACAGCAGCAAGGAAAATCCGGGACTAGAACAGGGAGGAAAAAAGTCAGATTATTCCTAGAAATTGAGACTTCTTTTGTAAGTGGGCAGGACCTGCCCTGGGCTACCTCCAGGACTGGCAGACAAGCTGCTAGCAGCCCCCCTTAGATACAAGTGAGGTCCAGATTCTTGGGAATGGGCACATATCTCAGTTTTAGCCCAGCTTTTGACATGGCCTAATTCAGCACTTTGGGGAGGAAATATCTATCAGGTGAAACCATTAAAAGGACTTGCAGTACTGATGACAAACACTATCAAGACTCAGTCACGCTGGGTTTGCTGAGAAAGGGAAGGACTAAGTGGGCTCTGCTCAATAATTTCATTATCAGCCAGGGTGATAATGCCCTGATTGCATTTGCAGACCCCATAACATCATGTGAAGTTGTAGAAGTATCTGAGAACAGTTTAAATGCTTGCATCCAAATCAAAGAGACTGGATGGAGAAGGCAGCACAAGGAAGCTCAGTCAGGACAAACACAAAGGAAGAGCAGCAATTTATCGAAGTGTTAAGTCTGCAGCAGCCTTTACACCTGAACAGAAGGGAATAAGCTGCTGTCCTAAGTGTGACTATGGAAAACCAGGCATGTATGCAGGAAGAAAGATTCACATTAACATAAGAGCTCTTTTCTCTGCTATCTTGGAGTAATAACAGAAAGCAATGCAATAAATTAACATATTCACTCCAGGCTAAAATTGCCTGTGGAAGCTAAGAGAGCCTTCTTACCGAGGTTTTAAGAAAGCACAGATTAGCCTTTTTCTGCAGCTCAGATAGGAGCTGGATATGGTGACCCACAACCTCTCCCAGACCTGTTCCTCGCTGCCGTGGACAGCCTGTATGACTCCCACACCACACATCCCACAGCCCGTGGTCTTCTGTAAGCGCCTGCATTGCACAGGCAGGGACTGTGTTACTCAAGTCAGGCTACACCACCACTAACAGCTAAGTAATGTTCTCTCTCCATCTTGCTGAGCATCGAGGACTTAAATAGAAGGTATGTGTGGTGTCTGAAATAGATACAAGTTCCTTGAGCCATAATTACAGCGCTTCTGCAACTCTTGTTCACAAAGCTGACTTTCTTGAACGGACATACAACAGTACAGAGTAGGAAGAGCCAGACCAGCCCTTATGTAAAGGCATCTTCTAGATAACAGCTAGCCAAAATGCACTTCACCTTCAATGAACCTGAAAAGAGAAGGGAATGAAGAAGTGCAAGACGGGCAGGAAGCTGGCTCCAGTGGAGGTAATGAGACAAAATAGCTGGGCTGCTGCTAGTGTTTTCCAGGACTTGCAGATGGGCAAAGTACATCAGTTAAAAAAAGGCCTTGGCATACAAAGCAGGACATAGTTATGCTAGTAGCTGTGGCATAAAACTGATCCTGAGCGATCAGAACAGGATGAAATTCAACAGCACAAAAGGTCAGGCACTTGGGACTAATCTTGTTATGTGGCTCCTATGTACTTAGTGCTCTGAGAAAAGGAGATGCATGCCAACAACTGTCCGCCTGAAGCCAGCCTTGGATGAGGAAAGTCCTCCAGATCTCTGCCATGTGCGCAAAACAGACTGCTGCAGTAGGAGCAGTTGAAGTTTGCTGAAGGGCACACAAGGGGTGGGCTGATCACCACATTCCTCCCACATCCCCAGATTACAATCTAAGCCTTTAAAATATTATTTGAATTCTTACTTCCTAGTTTATCTTTCATTAATCTTGCAAACAGAGGTGTTTCCACCCATTCTGTCCTGCTGCCTTCTCTGAAAGGTGGCTGCAAGAACAAAGGTAGAAGTGTCCCTGCAACAGAGCCCTTGGGTCCTGCTCATCCATGGGCAGGCACATCGTCACCTGGGTCACAGAGCCACAGGTTTTGCTGAGGAATCTCCCTGAGTGACACTTCAGGTTTGCAGTTAGCACCAGCCCTGCCCACAGCCTCGCAGGTAACTCACCCCCTGCCCAGCTGCCCCACTCACATCTTGCCTCTGGCCTAGCCTCCATGTGCCACCGGGGAGCTCCGGGGCCTCCGTGCCTTTGGGCGCCGTCCGACAGGACGCCAGCCTGCGCCGAACTTGTCTCATGGCTTTGCTAAGCTGTCATGAGAGGGACAAAAGGACAGACACAACAACAGGTCAACAGATGCTTTCCAGGAGTGCTGCACCAAGAAATTCATTTACATAAAAGAGGCGTCCCAACGGGCCCTGCTCAACTCCAGCTCCTAGGTAAACACACATTATAAAGTGCCAAATGCACCATAACTGAAAACACTGAAGACAGTCCCTACAGCACGTTTACCAAGACTTCAGGATCCCACACCTTGGTCTGCAGGGCACACGCTCAATGAGGTGGCACCACCTAGTGCCTCCTCTCCAACATGACATCCCAGCACAGCAATAGGTCACAGCTCAGGATTTCCAGCAGATTTTAACAGAACTTCACTGTATCTATAAGCAGTGGGGCAAGTACAAGTGTCCTATGGAGTGGTACACCAATATTTGTTAAAAACAAGTGTAAGCCAATGCTTTGTTCAGCATAAAAAAATATATACTAGGGAAGTGTTGTAAAAGAGGATAGAAAACAAAATATTGCCCGTCTTCCATCTTAACACTAAAGCACTCAGCATGATGGAACAGGGATGGAAGGGATGAGTGTGGAAGGGCCCCACGCACCTGGGCAGCTTGCTGCTGGAAGGGCTCGCTGGGCACCCCCTGCTCCTGCCGCCGTGCCAGGGCAGCGCAGGCAGCGGGGCTGCAGATGGCGGGCACAGGGCGGCTCCGGAACACACACGTGTTCTTCTTGGGTGTCAGCTGCAGCACCGAGCCCAAGCACTGCACGGCAAGGTTGCTCTCCTTCTCTGCCTGCCAGGGTAAAAAGCCACGTGCAAATCTCCAGTGATCATCTCCCACCTGGCTGCCATGTGCTTCCACAGAAGCTCAGGCTGAGCTTACAGGATCGTACCCTTCTGTGGTACAAACCAAGACACCAAAGCACCACAAGCAAACACCAGCAGTTTGGCAGCTCTCTGCTCTGAGTGGTTCTGGCAGTAATGTGAGGACAAACCCACTCGACTGTGCCTTCTCATTGCAGGAAGCAGCCCAAACACCCTCGGGGTGTCCAGAACTGCTGGTATTTCAGTACTTCCCTTTCTCACTGTACAGTGAGTTTCTGGCAACTATCACTGGAGTTTAAAAGGAGAAAGGATTAAATAATATAGTCAAAGGATCATCTAAGACAAGCTCTTGGAGGGAAATGAGAATATGTCATGAAAGTGCTGCTTGTGAATTGCTATGGGAAGAGACTGGCAGAAACAGGCTGCTTTTCCTTAACACAACCAGGAGACGCTTGCACCATTCACAACTCAGCCTGGCTATTTTTTAACACTGGAGATCTGAGGGGTCAGCATGACTCTGTTCTCTAGCTACTGCCCCAGAGAGCCAGTAACCTTTCCATGTGGAACAGAAGGCTCAGTGCACCCTTAGCATCAGAGCAAGCCAAGGCGTTGGGCTGCCTTACTTGTGGGTTTGCCATTTGCAGCAACAGTGCCTGCCAGAGCCACAAGTTTTCTGGTTTTTTCTTACTAATACCCTGACTTGGGGTTGATAGTGTTTTTTCCCCAGTTTAGAGGGACACGTTGCTTTGGAAAGCAGAGAGAAGGAGCTGCTCACCGCTTCACAGGACCTCTGCAGCTGCTGCTTTCTTCTCATCTTGACCTGCTGGTTCACCCGCCGCTTCACCTCTCCCTGGAAGTGCCTCAGCCTCATTACCTTCCTCCTCTGCTGCTCCTTCAGCTCCTCCTCAACCTGAAATGCCGAAGCCTGGAAGAGATGAAAACAGATTTCACATGGTTTTGCAACATTGCAGGATGATACCAGCCCATATTCCTGCTTCCCCTCCAAAGACCTGTAGCTACAGGCCAGGCAAGTAGCACCCAGAGAGCTTCATAATAACATTTTATTTCAAGTGTGCACAATATCAGCTTGGACAACATCTACTGAATTGCTACTAGCTAGAATCAAATCTAACTAGCCAGGTGCTGTTACAGAGCACACACGCTTCCTCCTTTGACCCTATGCAGAGAAAGGAAAAATAAGAGCGTAGCCTAATGCAGTGACTCCTGATCACCATTCCACAAATGGATGCTCAAATATTCAAAGCCAAAGAATCAGGCTGGCCCAAGTTGTGTTAATGCTCTGTACAATGAGCCATATCCATTTTTCACTAAACGTCTTGCAAGAGCAGTGCTGGAAGCATATCAAACACTGCAGACCACAGCACAGGCAGAGCTACTGCTCCGACTGTGATTTTGCCATCCAAAGTGAAAGATTAAAATGAATGACCTAACAATCAGGTTTTCATAGTTCCCTGTTGAAGCCACGCCAGACAGTCCTGCTAACACTACCAAGGCTTAAAGAAAACCAGCTCAATTTCCTGGCTGCCAGATCAATAAGTCACTGGGCAAAACTCTGGAAAAGGGATCTGCAGGGGCAGATTGTCACCTGCTACAGGGTAATTCAGTTTTATTTATTTAGATGCTCAGTTTAATACTGCTTTACATCCTCACAGCTGTGAGGAAGAGATTGAAGTGCAATAAGTGGAGCCACTGGTAAGCAGCTGACAGACAGGGCTGTGAGGTCGGTATGTGTTACATCCTATCACCTGCCACATACTTTTACCTCAAATCACAGGGATGGCTGCACCCCACACCTCAGTGCCAGGAACATGAACAGCAGCAGGGCCCCATTGGCACAACCACAGCACGAAGGCAGGCAGAACTCCGCACTGCTAGCGGCACTGAAGATGCCATCTCCAACTCGCCATGCTCCCTGCTGGCAATCTCATTAGCAATGCTGATTAGAGACACTCATTTTATTTTTTAATATGACCTACTGCTGTATGCAGGTGTATTAAACAAGCTCCAATAACCTCACACAACTCTGCCCACACCTGAAGGCACAAGGGTAAAGGGGAGGCATGAGCACAGCTGGCGTGTGGCAAACATGCAGAAGGTGCTGTGATGCATAGCGAGGGCTCAGCCCCCAGCAAGGACCCGCAGCTCTCAGTTGGATTCAAAACCTGAGCCCCAGGAAAGCTCTGGCTCACCTCGAAGTTTGGCAGTGGAAGTTGCATGAATACAGAGACAATTCATTTCCATATATTATCTCAACCTTCCAGAATTTAAATTACAATATGGAAATAAATCATTGCAGAAGCACAGGAGCTTCTGTAACGTTTCGACATTAATTACAGGGGACTGAACTCATCATCCTATATTTAATGCACTTTTAGTCCTCTTATAATAACCCTCAAAGCAGAAATCCCTGAGATAAGCACCAGAGAAGATTTTCTTAAGCATTTCTAATGGGACAGTGCAGTGATTGGCTCGAAACCCTACAGCATTTCTTTATTTATTTTAAATCAGCAACTTGGAATAAAGCCTCTGCTCACAAATATCCTTTAGGCACAAACAGGGAGGTGGCAAACAATATAAAGAGCACTGATATGGGGCAAAACATCAGTAGTTGTTAGCTCTGTTACCTATGGTAGATGTTAGCTGCTGGTAGCAAGCTAGAAACACAGAGATCCAGCTAAAGTTACAGTGGGTGGTGTAAAAAAAATCAAGTAATCAACAGCAGCTCTCCATAGAATCAATAAGGGTCTTCATCTGATTGATTCTGAAATCAATACATTTCTCACAAGAAATGCAGCAAACCAATTCAGAGTGCAGGTAGGAGGGAGGGCAGGCTACATGGGCACTACGGCCTCTCAGGACCCCATTAGAGAAAATAATACGTGCTCCCGGCTGCCTGCAGCCCCAGATGGGGCTCGTGTCACCCGCCGGGGGCGGGGAGCAGTGGGGCAGAGCCCCTCCGGAGTAGCCCGGCCGCTCAGCACTCACGAAGGCACGGCTCTGCTCGCAGGGGCCGCTCTCCACCCAGGCGCCCACCGGGGCCACCCGCAGGCTCCTCTCGCCCAGCAGCGCCCGGCCCGTTCGTGGGGGTCTCGCCGGACGGCCCACGGCCCCCCGGGGCGCTCGCGGCCGCAGTCTGGAGGATGGCAGCATCCGGGCACGGCTCCGGGCCTGCTCCTGGGGAGGTAACGAGGGGCTGAACGCGGACCCGCGGACCCACGGCCTTACACCGCCATCTCCCCGCCCTCCGTGACCCACCCCATGTGCAACCTCTCACACTCCAGGGGCCCCACCACACCCACAGCCCCCGCAAATCTCAGGGGCGCCGCCACCCCTCTACCACCCCACAGAGGCCCCACTCAGCCCCTTAGACCCATCTAAGGGGGAGATCCCCTTCGAACTCCTCATCCCCAAAGCCCCGCAGCGCCCCGAGGCGCCCCCGGCGCCCGGACCGCTCCAACCGCCACTTCCGCCTGAGCCCTCTGTTTGAATCCTGGCGCCACTTCCGCCCGCGGCCCTGCCCATTTTCCCGCCCATTTCCCCCCGCCCGCAGCCACGCCCACGCCCCCACGTCCCGCCCTCATTGTCCCCGGTTCGCGTCGTTCAGCGGGCGGAAAGGGGTGCTGAGGGGGGGGAGAGTGGTGTGGAGGATGTGCGTGCCCTGGGAGACTCCGGAACATCGCCCTGAAACATCCCTGAGCATGCCTAAAGCGTCCCCAGAGCATCCTCAAGACAGCCCAGAGCACAACTCCGAAGAGTCCTCACAGAGCATCATCCCCACAATCCCCCAGAGCATCCTGCAAGTGCCCTCGAGAGCATCTCCCCTCAAACATCCCCAAAGCATCCCAAAAGTATCCCAAAAACATCCTCCAGGTCATCCCTCTGAAACATGCCCCCCGGCATCCCACAAACAGCCTCCAGAGCATCTCCCTGAAACATCCCACAGAGCATCCCAAAAATGCAATCTAAACCCTGAAAACATCATTTACTGGGGAGCATCACCCCCATAAATCCCACCAAGCAACCCCAAAACACCTCCCAAAACATCCCTCCAAGCATCTCTGAAGCATCCCTACAGCATCCCAGTGAAACATACCACAGAGCAACCCAAAAGCATTCCCTGAACCATCCCAGAGCATCCCCTCAGAAAGCCCCTCTGAGCACCCCTGGAGCTGCCCCATAGCACTCCCCAAACCATCTCCCAAACCTTCCCCTGAAAGATCCCCAACAGCATCTCACCTCTGAACATTCGCCAACATCTCCCTAAAATCTCTGAAAGTCCCCCCAGATCACCTCCCTAAAGATCTCCAAGCATCCATCAGCGCTCCTCCAAAAAAGCTCCCCCAAAATCGCTGAGCATCCTCCAATGTGCCCACAAAGTTCCCCAATGCCCCCCCCCCAAAGCACCCCCAAACACCTCTGAGCATCCCCGGATGCATTCTGAGCCACGGCAGCCCGGGGGAGCACAGCATGGTGGTGTGACGAGTTGGCAGTGCTCTGTGGGACGCAGCTCCGGGCAGCCTGCCCCGCTCCCGCTGCCCCATTGAGCCGTGCCGGGAACTAATTGGCACTGGAGCTGGAACACAGCCTGGAAACAGCAAAAAGGGAGCGCAGGTTGGAGGTGGGGGCAGCTTTGCAAGATGTGACCCCCCAAAAATAACAAAAAAAGCCCCACAAGCGAATGAGATGCAGCACCCTGCTCCCCAAATCCCACAGGATGTTGCAGCCATCCCATGGAAACAGGGTGGAAAATTGCAAATCTGGGTGATTTCTCCCCAAACAAGTGTCAGCTCAGGCTGCTGGGGAGGCGAAACACACAGGGCTCTATTGAGAGAGCGAGGGACAAATAAAAAAAGGGAAAAAAAATTGCCGGGCTTAGGGCCAGCAGCACGGAGGGACGTGCCCGGAGCGGGACCGCGACGCAGAGCAGGGCCCTGCAGCCGGCCCGAAATGTGGGGAGCTGTGGGCACCCCGCGCCTGCTGCCCGCCGCCTGGCTCCTGGCACTGCACGCAGGTAGGGGCGGCTGCCACCGCCTGCACGACACTTCTTTCCCCTTTCTTTTTTCACCGAAATAGGGTGGGACTGAATGTAACGGGGAATTTGTTTGGGGACAGTTGGGATACAGTGAAGGTGGGTGCTGCTACATCTCTTGGCAGGGGGGTGGAAAGGGGGAACATGGGGCTGAAAGATGTGAAAAGAACTCTGTTCCCGGGAAAGTGGGTTGTGCCGGGGGGGGGGGGGGGGGAGGCGGCCCCCCAGGCTCTGGCAGCAGCTCCTTGGCTTCCCCAGACCCTTTTCTCGCTCACTCTTCACCTTTCCCTCAAAGCCCTTTGGTCACCCCAGTTATCTCCTGTTACCCCCATCCCACTGCAGCTCACCCCGAAGTATCACTAATTCCCTAAATCCCCCCCAAAAAACTGATTTTGGGGACTCAGCACCCCCTGAGGTACTAGCCCCCATCCCGGGCCTGGCAGGAAGGCAGCTGCTGTTTTGCACCATTTCTCTGAAATTTGGGCCCATAAGTAGCACAGAAGATGTCAAGCTGAGGATGCAAAGTGCATTGGTTTTGAACTCCGAAATTTATTACACGGAGTGGAGGGGGAGGGTTGAAGAAATCACTGACCTTTTGGGGAAGCATTAGGAGAGGTTTGTGTGATGCTCCCTAAATCCCTCCCATTATCCCTCCAAAAGCCTGAAAAAAACAAAGCAATGGGATTAAAGCAGGCACCCAGCTGTGTACCAGGGATGGGGCAGGGGTTGCATCCTGGCCCCGCAGCCAGGTTTTCCCCCAGAATTTCACCCCACAGTGCCTTTTCAAGGCAGAGCTTCATGGCTGCTGGGGAGGGCTGATGGACGGACGTTGCATACCAATAGGTCCCGTGACTTTCGAGCTTGTTTAAACCCTTTCTTGCTCTGTTCGCCTCCCTCCTTGCCCTCCCCAGCTGATTTCCCCTGCTCAGTCTGGTATTTGTTCACCTCTGAGTGATGCCATCTGGACAGGGACTCGTGAAGTCCCCAGATTGGTGGAGATTGGGATTTTGGAGAATAAACCCATTATTTATTTATGCATTTATTTCTTTTTCTCCAAAGAAATTTTTGTAACACAGTTACAGTTTTGTAAGCTGTGTTGTTTGCTTTGAGCTCAGCTAGTTTGCATTTCCCCGTGGGGTGATGGGGACTGGTAGGTCCCCTTGAAACTGGGACATGGGGACTCAATCCCCTTCACTGTGGCTGTGCACAGAGAGAGGAGTGTTGGCTGGACAAGAGCATCCTCTACAGCTGGGGGTGTGACGCTCAAATCCCATCCCTGTGCATGTATCTTTGCCACGAGTTGCATCAGACCTGCAGTGCACTTTGCAAAGGTTGCATCAACTCACAGTGCATTTGGAAAGGGTTTCACCAACCCCACCAGCGCACTTTGCATCAATACTCCAATGCACTTTGCAAATGATTGCATCAACCCCTCCAATGCATTTTGCAGAGAGCTGCATCAACCCTTGCAATGCACTTTTTTGAGGCAACGTATGCCTTTTTGAAAAACTCCATGCAAACAATGGGGGTGCTGCAGTCAAGGGCTTCGTGGGGATGCTTGCCGCAGCTCCGGGAGGGGATTTCCCCTTTTTCGGAGAGCCGGGACGCGGCGCCCGCTGTCTCCCCCCGTCCCCAGGTCTGCTGGCGGGGGTGAACATCACCAGCCCGTCGGCACTGGTGCGCGGCACGGCGGGCAAAGCGGCGCTGCTGTCAGTGCGCTACGCCAGCGCCAGCCCCGACAAACCGGTGGTGAAGTGGCAGCTGAAGCGGGACAAACCCGTCACCGTCGTCCAGTCCATCGGCACCGAGATCATTGGCAACCTGCGGCCCGACTACCGAGACCGCATCCGTGTGCTGGAGAACGGCTCGCTGCTCATCAGCCCACTGCAGCTGGCCGACGAGGGCAGCTATGAGGTGGAGGTCTCCATCACCGATGACACCTTCACTGGCGAGAAGACCATCAACCTCACTGTGGACAGTAAGGGCGAGGAGGGTGCCCAGACATGTTTGGGTTTTCCCAACAGGACAGCTTTTCTGGGAGAGATTTGAGTAGCAGAGAGTTATATGGGGAGTTTGGCCATATGGAGAGATGGTTCTGGCTTGCTTGCAGCCAAATCATGTCCCCAGTGGGGTTTTGAGGTCCTTTCCCCATCCCCTGGGTCCATCCATGCCCTGCAGGGCATTGGTGTCACCCGGGCTCCCATCATCCACAGTCCCCATCTCAAAGCCACAAGTGCTGGTGGCCTCCTCGACAGTGCTGGAGCTCAGTGAGTTCTTCACCCTCAACTGCTCACACGAGAATGGCACCAAGCCCACCTACACCTGGCTGAAGGACGGGCGGCCGCTGAACAACGACTCCCGCCTCCTCCTGTCCCCTGACCAGAAGATCCTCACCATCACCCGTGTCCTCATGGCAGATGATGATGTCTACAGCTGCCTGGTGGAGAACCCCATCAGCCAGGGCCGCAGTGTCCCCGTGAAGCTCACTGTCTACCGTAAGATGTGTCCCCACAGCTGGCCATTGCTGGCAGATGATCCTGGTTAAGCTTTTGAGAGTATTTTCGCCTCACTGCTCCCTCTTAGGCCGGAGTTCCCTTTACATCATCCTCTCCACGGGTGGCATCTTCCTCCTCGTAACTCTGGTGACTGTTTGTGCCTGCTGGAAACCTTCCAAGAAGTATGGCTTGGGGGAATACAGGAGACAAAGGGGATCCTTCTCCTAATCTATCCCATCCCATCCCATCCTATCTTTTCTGGTTCCATCCCATCCTATCCTTCCCTTTTCCATCCCATCCCATCTTGTCATGTTTCATCCCATTTGCTCCCCTCCCATGTAATCCTGTTCCATTCTGTCTTATTTCATCCTATTTAATCCCATCTCATCCCATCCCAAAATGCCCTGTTCTGTCCTTTCTCACCTTGTCCCATCCCATCCCACGTCACCCAATTCTGTTCCATCCTGTCCTATCCCATCTCACCCCATCCCACTCTCACTATAGCACTGTGATTACCTGTGGCTGTGTTTGGGGCCATTCTCTCATTACCATCATCACTGTCACCACCATGGCAATGACCATGACCATCAGCATCAACACCAACATGACCATGACCATGACCACCACCATGACTATCACGGTTACTATAATCTTGACCCATGACCACCATCATCACAGCCTCTGTTCACTCTCCAGACCGAAGCAGCAAGCAGAGCCACCTCCCCCTGACTACACAGAACAGGATGAGGAGCACCCCAAGCATGAGGGTGAGTGCAGTACCGGCAGCAGGGGCAGTGCTGCGCCGTGGGCACCCACCTAATCCCCTTCCTGCAGCTGAGACCATCCCGCGTGGCGCCGACCACGATCGCAAGACCCCCCTGGCCCTCTACATCCTCAAGGAGCAGGTGAGTGGGCAGCAGGGCTGGGATGCACCACAGTGCAATGCGGAACATTGCGCTCACCTCAATGCCCATGCTGTCCCTGCAGGACACCACAGCACCTCAGGAGGATTCATCACCTCCCGCTGGCCGCTCGCCAGGACGTGGGGCTCGCCGCTACCATCGCTCACCTGCCCCAGCCCGGCCACCCCGCTCACCCCCCGGCTCCCCTGCGCGATCCCGCTCTGCTTCGCGCCTGCTGCGGGCCACCGGGGTCCCTGCCATCCGTGAGCAGGAGGAAGGCAGCGCCCTGGAGATCAGTGCCTGAGCTAGCGGTGGTGTTGGGGAACACATGCATGGCCCGGCCTGGCCCAGGCGTGGAGGGGTGACACGGGGTACGATGAAAAGTCACTAATTTGGTATTGAACTCTGCTGGAGCTGCACCCTTCCGCCCTGCTGGGGTGCTGGAGTGTTGCTGTAGTGGCCATGGGGCCGGGTGTGGGGCGCATGGGGAGCACACACACGCATGCATGGGATGTACATGGAGCATGCACAGAGAGCCCACACCGTCTGCAGAGAAAGTGAGCATGGAGCATGTTGAGTGAGTGTGCACAGAGCATGCACAGAACATGCAGAGAGTATGTGGTATGCAAAGAGAGCGTGCAGGAGCGTATGCCGGAGAACGCTGAGAGAGTGCTCAGAGTGTGCAGGGATATCATGAACATAGCATGCAGAGAGATTGTGCATGAAATATATGGAGAGAGCATGCAGAGTGTGAATAGAGACTGCAAGAGAACGTGCATGGACTGTGTGGAAAAAGCAGCCTGGAGTATGGAGAGAGGGCATGTATAAAGGATGCAAGAGAGCATGCACAAAAGTGTATAGACAGAGCATGCACACAGTGTGCGAAGGTTGCATGCAAGAGCGCATAAATAAAGCATATCGAAAGCATGTCAAGAGAGTGTGCACAAAGCATGCATCTGAGACCAAACAGACTGCATAGCAGAGGTACTTATGCAGAATGTGTGCATGGCATGTGCATGGACCATGCAGGTAAGTGTGCAATTTGCAGAGAGTGTGCCAGCATTTGGAGTATGCTCCAAATGTGCATGGAGCGTGCGGAGAGCATGAGTGTTCAGAGAGCATGCATGGGGCATGTGGAAGGAGCGTGCATGGAGTGTGGAAGAAGAACATGCACAGAGCACGCACATGTTATGCATGTGCAAGAGCGCTGTGCACATGACCACAGCCCCGTGCATGCAGTTGGTGTGCAGGCTCCCATGCGCACGCACACCCACACACACCGGTGGAAAGGCCCCCCCAACCCTCTGGCTGCACTGTACCCAAACGCGGGCACAAGTCCCAGCAGTGAGCAGTGCCCTCACAGCCACCAGCCGCCCTCTGCTGCCTCTGGATTTTCTGTGAAAATCACCTGTTTTTCAGCGCACCCACATGCATTGCTGCAGGATTCCCCAGGAATTGGTTTAGGACGAAGCCGAAGGGCCGGGGCGCCAGAGTGGGTGCTGGGGCATCCCATGGTGCTCGGCATGTGCGAGCACTCGTGGACGCTACTAACCAATAAACTCCATGTGTTACCCAGCTCCAAGGTGCTCGGTGTGTTGGGGTGGTGTGCTGGGAGTGGGGACAATGTGAGGAAGATGGGTCGCAGCTGGGAAGGACCGACTCAGTGCACCCATTCAGGCAGCAAGAACGGGGTCGGCAAGACAGCTGGTGGGGAAATCCCAAGTTGGAGGGAATGAGCACCCAAAGACAGTTTAGGAAATGCTGAAATTTGCCCCAGATTTCAGTTTGCACTGCTCATTTGAGTCTGTTCACTCCAGTCCCTACTGATGGCATTGTGCCTTGCAGCCCTCTCCGCCCCATGCTGATCTCACTTCTCCTTAACCCACCCTTCCGTACAGCCCACTGGCTGCTCCCCCAGCCAGGCTGATTTCATCCCCCAGTGCTTCCCGTCCCTCACATCCGGCCATTGTACACTACCGGGAAGGACTGCATCCAGGGAGGAGGTGGGAGGCCATGGCGGGCAGCTGGGCCATGGCTCTGGGGCTGGGGCTCTGGGCTACTGCACTGCGCCTGGGGGGCTGCCACCCCTCCGGAGGGGACACGGAGTCACACAGCACCCAGCGCCCAGCTGGTAAGGACATTATGGGGACGGTGATGGGTGGGTAAGGGATACCCTGAAAGGCGTCTCCACCAAGGGAAGTGTGCCCTCTCCCACAGAGCTGCGGGACAATTTCCGCCTGCAGCCCGGGGACCTGGTGGTCATGGCAGGCCAGGCGCTGGAGCTGGACTGCGTGCCCCCTGCCGGGCAGCCCGAGCCCCGCGTCACCTGGAGGAAGGACGGCATCGCCCTGCGCCTGGCCGGGGGCCGTCACCAGCTCATCCGGGGGAAGCTGCGGGTGGCCTCAGCACGCAGGAGTGACGCGGGGGTCTACATCTGTGTGGCAGCCAATGCAGCAGGCGAGCGGCACAGCCGGGGTGCCCATGTCACCATCCTGGGTAAGCTGCAGTGGGTGAGGGTCCTGGCGCACGAGGACGCACCATGTCACCTCCCCAATATCTCCTCCCTGCAGAGAAGCCAGTCATCGTGCGGCGGCCAAGTGACGTCACAGCAGTGGCCGGCAGCACGGTGGAGCTGAGCTGTGGTGCACAGGGCGACCCAGCACCGCGGGTTCAGTGGCACAAAGAGAGCGGAGATCTGCCCTGGGGGAGGTAGGAGGCGGTGAGGTCGTGAGGTCATCTCTCCTGTGTGGGTGACAAAGGGTGACAGGATGTTGGTGTCCACAGGCACGAGGTGGACCAGGAGCACACACTGCGACTCTACGCGGTGACGGCAGTCGATGGTGGTGCCTACGTCTGCACAGCCCAGAGCCAGCTGGGCAGCGCTGCTGCCACCGCCCGCCTCCGTGTGGAGGGTCAGTGGGGACCACCAGAGCCAACACATGGGGGCATCTGAGGATGCAGCTGATGGGGGCCATCTAATGGAGTTTCATTGAGTTTGCCTTAAAGGGTTCATCCGAAGCGGTTATCCAAGGGGAATCCATCCAAGGGGGTCTGTCAACAAAGGGCCTATCTAACTGAGTCATCTCAGGGGATACATTCAAGAAGGATGCATCCAAGGGGGTGGGGTCCTTCCAAAAGGGGGTTCTGTATGAGTAGGTCCACCTAAAGGATTCCATACAACAGGATCTATCCAAAAGGTTCCATTCAGACAAGGTCCATTCAAGGGGAATCATTTGAGTAGGGGTCAGTTTAAGGAGAGTCCACTCAAGAGGATCAATCTAAGGGGAGCCCATCCAAGAGAACAAATGGGATTCAACTAAGCTGCTTCCTCCAAGGGGATCCATCTAGGGAGTTCTGTCTGGGGGGATTCATTACAGTGGGATCCAGCCAAGAGATATCCATCCAAGGGGTCCATCAAAGAAGGATGCATCAATGGGAATCCACCATGGGATCCACCCAAGGAGGCCATTCAAGAGCTCTTCATCCAAGGGGTCCATTTAAGTGTAACCATGCAAGGAGACATCTTGGTCCCCAGGCATGGCTTTCTGGGGTGCAGGTGCCACCATTATCCTTGCTCTTTCCTGCAGGGCAGCTGCCAGCAGGCTGGTGGGAGGCCACACGTCAGAACCTGCTGGCTGTGCAGCTGCAGCTGGACAATGGCACTGCACTGCCCACCAATGCCACTGTCTGGCTCCGCTGGCGGGTAAGTGTGCCTCAACAGAGTGGTGGAATATGATCCTCTCCTTACATCCCCGTAACCCTTCTTGTCCCATCCAGATGGTGACACCGGGGCCAGCTCCAGAGGGCTATGTGGTGCTGTATCGCTGCCTGCTCCCCAACAGCACTGCCTGGTCCCAGCAGGACGTGGGCAAGGAGCTCAGCACCGTCATCCCTGCACTGCAGCGGGGTTACCAGTATGAGTTCAAGGTCCGACCCTACGCCGGTGGGACCCAGGGCTTGGACAGCAACAGCTGGCACCTCTGGATCCCTGAGGAAGGTAGGTTGGGGTGGTGGGAGGGGAGATGTGGGGAGCTATGTGGAGGCCCTAGGGGCTCAGTGTTCCTGTCCCAGCAGTGCCAAGCGCGGCACCCCAGCGTGTCACCGTGGGCCAGGCTGCACCTGGGAATGATACCATCATCGTGAGCTGGGAGCCACCTCCTCCTGATGCCCACAATGGCATCATTCGGGGCTACCAGGTTTGAGGGGAAAAGGGTGTCCATCTAGGGGAATTCCATCTAAGGGAGTTTCATCCAAGGAAGAACAGATTCATGGTGGGGTTCCATCCAAGAGGGATCCATCCAGGGTGGGAGAACTATCCACAGAGGTCTAACCAATGGGACCATCAAAGAGGGACCCATCCAAGAAAATCCATCAAAGGTGTTTTCTAAGGGTGGTCATCCCAGAGATTCTATCCCAAGGGGATTCCTCAAGGGAATTTCACCTATCGGCACCCATTAGGTCTGGTCCCTGGGCGAGGGCTGGCTACAAGCCACTAACCATACAGTGGATGGAGGAACACGTCGCTTGGAGACCCTCCTGCATGGCCCTGGAGCCAGATACTGCATCCAAGTAGCCGCGTTCAATGGCGCAGGGCTGGGGATCCCCAGCAATGCCACCTGTGGCATCCTGGGTACGAAATGGGGCCTGCTGTGGGATGCAGCAGGGGATAGAGCAGTGGCATAGGGGTGACATCGGCTATGCCCTTGCAGATATGATGGCGGGGAGCACCGGAGGGGTGCAGGTGCTGCAGCAGCCTGCGGTCATTGCAGCCACTGGCTCACTGCTGTGGCTGGCCCTGCTTGCCCTCCTCCTCCTCATCTGCCAGCGTCGCGCCAGCCAGGACTCCATGGCACAACATGGGTGAGTGACTGCAGTGGGGATCTGTGGGGTTCCCTGGCACAGGAGGGATGGGATCCTGATGGCAACCCTTGCCCGGCAGGCGAGAGGAAGGTGATGTGCCATGGCTCAGCAGCCCCTGGAAACCTGTCTGTGTTCCTCAGAACCTCAGCGGCAGCAGCAGCCTCAGCAGCCGGCTCCTGGGAAGCGACAGCAGGGACCCCCAGCCCTCTCGTGAGCCCTGTGTTGGGACCCCCATCCAGAGCTATGGGACCCCCCCATGCTTTAGAACCTCCACTCAGTGCCTGGAACCCTTCACCCAGTGCTATGGAAATACCACAGGGTGCTACGGGACCTCCACCCAATGCTTGAGATGCCCCCAGAGGGCTACGGGACCCCCACTGGGACTTGGGACCCCCACAGGCTTCTATGGGACACTCACAGAGTATCTTGGACTCATCCAGTGGCATTGGATGCCCATGTACTGCCCTGGGAAGCCTACCCAGATGCCTGAGACCCTATTTCAAGGTTCTATGGCCACCCCATCCACTACCTCTAACCTCCCCACCCCCATGATGCTATGGGATTCCTACCAAATCTAGTGAGACTCTCAGGTGATGCTGTGGGATCCCCACTCAATGCCATTGGGCCTCTTACAGAGTGCCTGGGACCCACACAGGGTGCTATGGGGCCCCCATTTGGGACAGATAATGCCTGGGATGGAGGGGCTCAGGAGTTCAGCACCCAAAGGTGCCCAAGCCTGACAGCTCTCCTCTCCAGCCCTAACCTCGGAGCTGCCGAGCCTCAGCCCTGCGACGACCCCCAGCTGCAGCCACCTCTGCAGGGAACACCCCAAAACCAGCACCTCCAGCTTGGCACTGTGGGAACACATCCGCAAGCGAGGTGGGAACAGGACACGGAGATGGGGTGGCACGCTGGGGACAGCAGGGTGGTGGCTGATGGCTGTGTCCCCATGCAGAGCTGGACCGTACGCATAGCTCCCCAGTGCCGGTGGCTGCGCTCAGGGCCATGCCCGTGCCCCTGTGTGGCGGAGAGTGGGGGACACATTTCGACTCAGTGGACAGATGGCCTCAGCAGAAAGGACAGGATGGTGACACTGCAGGAGAGGACCCGTGGTGGCTGCCCACCATCAGCTCCCCATAACCACGGCGCAGTTCACTGGCATCAATTGGTGCCGGGATGCTGGTGGTACCCGCAGGACATCTCCATGCCTGGCACCCCACGGGGACCCGGTGAGTCTGTGTGTCTCTAGGGGATGCCCCAGGTGCTTTAGGCTGTCCCCTTCCCTGCTCCGGTCAGGTGCTGCAGTGGCAAAACCCAATCTGTCTGCAGGTTCCCAGCCATGGGGTGCTCAAGGGACAAATCTCCAGTCACTGGGAACTCCAATCACACGTCCACCATCACCAGGAACCCTGGGGACATGTTCCCAGTCACCAGGAGCCCCAAGAACATGTCCCCAGTCACTAGGAACACCAAGAATACACCTTTGATCACCAGGAACCACAGGGACATGTCCTCAGTCACCAGGAGCCCCCTAGATATGTCCCCTGCCACTGAGAGCCACAGGGACATGTTACTGGCCGCAGGACCTAGCAGAGGTATGTCCCCAGTCACTGGGTTCCCCAGGGACAGATCCCCAGTCATTGGGCACTCCAAGGAAAAGTCCCCAGCCACCAGGAGCCCCAGGGACTTGTCCCCAGCCTCCAGTCACTCCCTGGCCACCACAGTTCAGGAGAACATGTCCCCAGTCACTCAGCACCCCAGGGACATGTTCCCAGCCACCAGGTGTCCCAGAGATGTGTTCCCAGCAGCCAGACACCCTGATGACATGTCCATGGTCCCCCACAACCCCAGGGACACATCTGTGCTCACCAGAAGGCCCAGGGACATGCTGATGGCCACCAAGGACGTGTCCCCAGAGCCTGGCCGCCTCTCACCAGCGCTCAGTGATGGGGTCCTCACCCCGCAGCGGGTGGCCGAGGACCTGGAGAGGGTGCAGGAGGCCCTCTGCCCCACGAACACCCCCAGGCCAGAGGTGTCCCCAGCACGTCCCCAGCACGTCCCTGTGCCCCGGCCCCTGTCCCCTCCCCACACCTACGGGTACATCTGCGGGCCTCCCGCCTCAGAGATGGGCGAGGGGGAGGAGGAAGAGGAGGAAGAGGAGGAGGAAGAGAGGCCCGAGGTGTGGGATCATGGGGGCTCGCTGGGGGGGTCTCTGCTGAACGGATGGGGGTCTGTCTCGGAGGACAATGTCCCCAGCACCCGCTGCAGCCTGGCCAGCTCCTCTGATGGCTCCTTCCTGCTGGATGCCAGCTTTGCCCGTGCGCTGGCTGTGGCCATTGACAGCCTCTGCTTCAGCCTCGAGGACATCGATGGGGGCGGTCAGGGAGCTGCTGCCCCCCTGCACCGCCTGGCATCATCCCCTCTGTGCGGGGAGGTGGCCCTGGGGACAGGGACAGGGATTGGGATGGGGATGGGGATGGGCAGTGCCTGGGCCAGGGTGGGCAGCCAGTGGGGTGGGTTCCTTTCCAGGGACAGGAGGGACAGGAGTGTGGCAGCCCCTGGGTTATAGCAATGTTGAGCCCTCCCAGCTCGGCTACAATCCAGCTTTATTCATCATTTCCCCCAGAAGGAACTCTCCACTAGCAAACACTACGTGCACATCTGAGGAGCACTGAGGTGGGCAGGTGGCCGTCCTGCTCACGTCCCCCTCCAGCTGGCCTTGTCCCCAGGGTCCTTTTCACTCCATCTCCAGCGACTGTCCCAAACATCCTCGTCCCTCCCAGTGTCTTCATCCCTCATCTATCCCATCCTTGTCCCCACCCAGTGCATTCTCAACCCCCTCAAGCTTACCCCACCCTCTGGCTCTGTGCACACCTATTTACAGACATAAATGAACGAGCACCCCACGCATACCCGTCCCTGTGTCACCGTCCCTGTGTCACCATCCCCGTGCCGCTTCATCGCTCCTCTTGCGGCGGGCGGGGGGCCAGGGGGTCCGGGCGGGGGCTGCGCCCTGAGCCGTGCCCGCGGGAGCCGGAGGAGCCGCAGGACGAGGCGCTGCCGGCGGTGGAGCAGCCGCGGGCCAGAAAGGAGGGTTTGCTGTAGGGGACGACGTCACCTGCCGAGGAGGGACGGCGCTGGGTTGGCGGCACTGCCGGCGGTTTGGCGCTGCGGCCAGATCCCAGCTCACCTTGGCGGGGCGGGCGGTGGGCAGCTCTGCGCTCAGCTCCGCTCGGCTCCCGGCTGGGAGGGGGGGTCTCGCCCGGAGGTGGCAGTGGGGGCGGCGGCAGGTCTGCTGCGGGAGCAGAGCGGGGGCTGAGCGCCGCGGGCAGCCGCCGACCGCCCGTGGGCACACACCCACCTCCCATCCACTGCTCCCGAGGGTAGCGGCCGCCTTTGGGCTTTGGATGGCTCTTCGGGGTCCCTGAGCGTGTTTTCCCTGGGGGAGATGATGGCATGGCAGACACCCTCCAGATAGTGAGAGCCCCCCAAGCTCTGCACTGGCACTGCGGGTCTCACCTGCGCCGTGGGGGCGGTGAGCTCGGGGCATGGGACCCTTGCATGTGTCTGGGCTGCGGGGGCTCAGCGGGGGGCTCGGTGAGGGTGCAGTGCCACGCGGGGGCCTCCTGGGGAAGGGAGGACATGGAGTGACATCGGGCTGTCTGAAAGGAGTGGGGGGAGAAGGGGGACAGGGGAACACCCCAGTGCTGTGCTGTGTCAGAGCAGATCAGAGCGGTGGCACAGTGGGGTAGGATGGAAGGGTCACATCTGGATGACAGCTGTGCAGCTGCAGTGTAATGGCACAGCCTGGTTGCAGCAGCACAGCTGGATCACAGAGGCACAGCTGGAGTGCAACTGCACAGACGAATGCCAACAGCACACCTGGAATGCAATTGAACAACTGGATTTCAACAGCACATCTGGCCAACAACAGTGCAGCTGAATTTCAGTGACATGGCTAAAGTGCAGCAGCACATCAGGATCGCAACGCACAGCTGGATCACAGCTGCAGGGTTGAATTGCAGTGGCACAGCAGGATTGCAGCAGCACAGCTGGGCCATGGCATGGTGGCACGGCTGGACTGACATGTCCCAGGCAGGCTGTTCTAGCCTGGGCTCATGATAGTGTCATGCATGGATTGTGATGATCCCATTGTGCCGATGTGGCCGTATGGCGATGGGACAAGGGGTGATGTGACATCTCCTACCGGGGTGAACGGGGGCTGTCGAAGCGCTGCAGGCTACGAGTGTCCTCGTGAGGCATAGGGGCTGTTGCAGCCGGGGCCCAGCAGCCAGTGGGGGTGGCAGGTGAGGAGGCAGCGTGCCGCAGGGCATCCTCAGTGGAAGGACAGTGCTCCTCCAGCCCCGAGCTGTGGGGAGCACAGGGTGGGCACTGGAGCCAGCATACTGCAGCCCCCTCAACCCTGCACACTTACATGCCATCCTCTTCTTCATTCATCTCCTCTTCCTCCTCCTTCTCCTCCTCCTCCTCAGTGTACTGGCTGAGCTCACTGGCCGAGGGTGGTGGGGGCAGTAGCTCAGTCCAGCTCAGCACCGGCGTCTGCACCGCTTTCCCCAAGTTTTTCCCTTTGGGATGAGGGACGTGGGGCTGCAGGCACAGGGACATGTGCCAGTGTCCCCCCACTGCTGTGATCCTACCGTGCCCAGGGGCCGGGTGGCCATATAGGGTCTCAGGGCCGTGCTGTGAGCAGGGCCGGTGGAAGGTGCGCAGCTCCTCGCCCCCTGCCTCGATGCTGCTGTATATGGGCCCCTCAGCGTTCCCAGGTCCAAAGGGCTCCGTCTGGGCGATGTACCGGGAGATGCCGGCCTCTGCAGAGCACGGCCACCCCATTAGGGTTGGTCTCACCCCCAGCACACCCACAGCTCCTTGCAGCCCCTCACCATTGTAGTATCTCTCGGTGGCATCCAGGCCACCGCCACGCCACGCATCCGCCAGCCATGGGTGAGCATTCCTGCAGGGATACAGGTGGTGATGGGGGCCCTTGGCTGTGCTGCAGGTCCGGGGGAATGCGGTGTTACCTGGGGCTGCTGTGTGCCGGTACTGGGGTGTGTGGGAAGGTGAGCGTGGACAGAGCTGGGGGTGGCAGTGGGGATGCGGTGGGGCCATGACGTGGCCCTACAGCACCCATGGATGCACCCGTGGGTGCAAAGGCAAAGGAGGCTGCAACAAGAAACCCTGTGTGAGTGTGGGGTGGGCAGCGGATGGGGGTCCCAGGCTGTGATCCATACCTGTGAAGTGGCTCAGCTCTTTCCTGCGGCGGCGGCGGCTGTAGAGCCATGCAGCAAACCCTGCGAGGATGAGCCAGAGGGCACCGCTGACGCCAGCGATGAAGGCCGGCCGCCTCGCCACCGCAGCCATGCGCTCCGCCATGCTGCCCCATCCCACCGGCCCCACATCCTGCTCCACCGGGGGTGCTGCAAGCACATGGGATGGGATGCCAGTGGTGCCGAGCAGCCATCCCTGGCTCCCAGCCCCACGGAGACCCCCACTCATGGGTGCTGCACCACCATGGTGACACTCACCGATGCGGATGGAGATGGGCGCGCTGCGAGCACCCACACCTGCCCCTGTGGCCGCAGCCACCTCAGCGCGATAGGGGACACCGGGCACCAGCCCCCGCAGCACTGTGGCCAGCACTGTCCCCTCCACACTCTGATTGATGTGGAAGCGGCTCTCATTGCCCAAGCACCAGATCTGCGGCAGAGGTACAGTGTTAGGATGGGGGCTGGGGATGTGCAGTCTGCTGGAAATGCGAGATGTAATGGAGATGTGGGATGTGATGGGAATGTAGGGATACAGGGTGCGATAGGGATGTAGGATGAGATCAATACATGGGATGTAATGGGGATGTGGAATGAGATGAAGATTGGGATGCAGTAGAGTTGTAGGATGCAATGGAGTTGTGGGATGCAGTCAGGAGGTGGAACAAGGTGGAAAAGTAGGATGCTATGGAGATGTGGGATGCAATGGAGATGTAGGACGAGATAAGGATATGGAATATGTTGAAGATAAGGTATGGGATGGAGATGCGAGATGTTATAGGAATGATGGATATGACATATATGTGGGATGTGATGAGGATTTGATGGGGATGTGACATGCAATGGGAATATGGGATGTGGTGGGATGCGGGACTCTGCAGACCCCACTTACTCGGTAATCGAGGATGACCCCATTCTGCTCAGCCGGTGGTGGAGGCTGCCAGGAGATGCGGACGCTGGTGCCATTTCCAGCCACGCTGACAGCCCGTGGTGGTGCACTGGGGGCTGTGGGACGTGGAACAACATGGTCACAGTGCATCCCATGGTGGGGACGCCCTGCCCCCCCCAGCCCCACACTCACCTGCCTCAGGCATACGCAGGGTGCGCACGGCACTGTCGGGGCCGTGGAGGTGCAGGTAGAAGGGCCGCACCTTCACCTCGTAGTCCTGGCCGTGGCGCAGCCCGGTGAGCAGAGCCCCCCGCTCGCCTGGTGCCCGCACATCCCACGCCTCCCAGCGCCCACCGCGCCGCCGGTACAGCACCTGGTATCCCTGCACAGAGGGCGATGGGGGCTCCACCTGAGGACACGGGGGATGAGGAGGGGTCATGGAGGTGCAGCACCGCGTCCCCTCCCACCCGCCGTGACCCCGCACTCACGGTCCAGGCGAGGCGCACGGCCCCCGGCGGCAGCACCACAGGCTCCTGCAGGTGCACGGCCACACGTGCCAGCTCTGGGGGCACCTGTGGTGTGGGGCTGGTGTCTGCTGAAAAGGGGCAGGAGCTGGGTGTGTGGGCATGCAGGTGCACCCAGAATGCTGCGTCTCTTTGCACCTCTGCTGGGTCTCACCTTGGGTGCGGATGGGCTCTGAGATGCCACTGGGGTCGCTGAGCCCATGGGAATTGAGTGCCCGCACCAGAAAGAGGTACACGGTGTCGGGGACGAGGCCTTGCACTGTGTGTATCTCACCCTCCACATTGGCTGCCACTGTCTGCCATGGGCCACCCATGGCCTCACTGCCAGGGCACAGAGGTGACCCATGGCAAGGTGGCACCACGTAACTGTGTCACCCCTGAACCTGGAGAGGAGGTCTGTGGGGTACCTGAAAGCTTCCACAATGTAGGTGACTGCAGTGCCACCACTTTGCTCATTCCCTTTCCAGGTCAGGGTGACACTGCTTTTGGTGACGTTGGTGACCAGTGGGGTGGAGGGTGGCCCTGGAAGGATGCCAGGCTCCGGGGATGGTGGGGAGAGGCGAGATCCATCACCTGCAGGCAGAGGCACCAACATCCATGCAAGCTGCATCCTCAGTTCCGCAGCATCTCTGATCCCACAGCATCCCCATGACTCACCTTGCACCTGCAGGGACCCACTCCAGCGCACCTCACCCATCGAACTGGTGGCCACGCACTCATACTGGCCTGAGTCTGTCACCTGCAAGGGGAAGAGCTCCTGCCCCATCTCCCTGAGCACCTATCACCCTGAGTGCCCATCACCTTTGGTATAGATCATCTTGAATGCTCATCACCTTGGGCACCCATCGCCTTGGGTACCCACCACCTTTGGTATAGATCATCTTGAATGCTCATCACCTTGGGCACCCATCGCCTTGGGTACCCACCACTCTGAGCACCCACCACCCTATGGACCCACCACCTATTGCTGAAATTCCCCCTCAGCCATCCAAGTGCCCCCCCAGCTCCACAGTGTCTCCCTGTTCCCCCGTGCCGGTGCAGCTCACCCGCAGGCTGCTGATCTGCAGAGTGCCATTCTCCAGCAGGCTGGTGTGGCTCTCAGAACCCAGCATGGTGTGTCCATCCTTCAGCCATCCCACACGGGGTGGGGGCTCACCTTCTGCCCAGCAGGGCAGCTGCACCATGGCCCCCACCGGCAGCACTGTCAGGTTGGCAGGGCCCCAGCGGATCACTGGCGGTCGGGGCTCAGCGGGTGCTGCCGTGCAGACAAAGTCGAGTGAGCCCCTTTGGTTCGGTGCCCGGAGCATTGCCACCCATCACCACCACCTACCTGCCTCCACCTCCAGCAGTGCTTTGGCCAGGATGCTGCCAGCCACGCTGATGGCTTGGCACAGGTAATAGCCGGCGTCAGTGGGCTGCACGGTGGCAATGGTCATGGCACCGCTGGGTGCTACCGAAATGCGGCTGGCAGGCGGCGGGGACTGCCCAGGGAACAGCAGTGTCTGGGCAGAGGGGGAGGCAGAAGGCTTTGGTGCACGGTGGGGTGCTGTGGGGGAGGAGGTGGGGAGGGGACGGACCTGGCTGCCTTCCTTCTGCCAAAACACAGCTGGTGGAGGATTTCCTGTGGTCTCACACTGGAAGGTCACACTCTGGCCAGGGGACACAGTCTGGTTGCGGGGCCGGGTGATGAGCTGTGGGGGCACTGGCACAAAGGGAGAGAGGGAATCACAGAATCACAGAATATCCCCAGCTGAAGAGACCCACAAGGCTCAACACAACATGTCTAAACACAACATCACCCGAAAACCAAGCGCTATGTCTGAGAGCAGTGTCTCAACCCTCCCTGAGCTCCAGCAGCTTGGAGCTGCGCTCACTGCTCTGGGGAGCTGTTCCATGCCCTAATCCTGACATAACCTTAACCCTTGCACACACACTTGGGGTCCCCCCTTACCGCGGACAATGAGGGTGCCCGAGGCCTCCGACCTGCCCACGCTGTTCTCGGCCATGCAGGTGTAGGTTCCCTCGTCCTCCGCCCGCACCCGACTGATCCTCAGCGTGTTGTCAGCCAGCAGCTCCCACCTGGGGAGAGACCCCAGAGCCCACGGTGCCGACAGGGCACCAGGTGCCACGAGGGTGCCACAGGGATGCGGGATATGATGGGGATGTGATGAGGATACAGGATGCAACTAGGATGGAGGGTGTGGTGGCAGTAGGAATGGAGAGGCATGATGTAGTGAGTGTGGAGGGTGGAACAAGGATGTGGGTTGCGATGTAGTTGTGGTATGGGATGAGTATGTGAAATGTGAGGGGGATGTGGGACATCAGGGAGATATAGAATATGATAGAGATTTAGGATGTGATCAGGATTTGGGATGTAATGAAGGTGCAGGATGCAAATGGGGATGTGGAATGTGATAGGAATGCAGGATGTCATTGGGATGTGAGACACCATGGGGGTGTTGGATGCCATGGGGAAGTTGGATGTGAAGGTTTGGGATGCAGTGAGGACATGGATGGGTTACACAGACACCCATCCCATAGCAGATACCCCAGATTGGGACATGCTGACCCCCCCGAGCCCCTCACCCCGCTCACCTTCCCGCTGGCAGCTCACCGTCCTCTCTGCGCCAGCGGGCGGTGGGCGGGGGGTCCCCCAGTGCCTCACAAGGGAACTCGGCTGCCTGGTCCTCCAGCACCGCCTGGTTCTGTGGCCGTCTGCCAAACGCGGGGCGCTCTGAGGGGCAGCAGCTGTGAGTCCCCCATGCTGGCACCACCCCCCCAGAGCTGCCTCTCCATCCCCACGCACCAAAGACTACCAGCTCGGCCGGCTCGCTGTCCCGCTCCCCCACCATGTTGGTGGCCACACAGACGTAGATGCCGGCATCGCTTTTGCGCGTGGTGGCCATCATCAGCTTCCCACCGCGGATCTGCCAGGGAGCCGCACTCAGCCGAGGACCAAACACCGACCTCATTGTTCTGGGGACTCCCCAGTCCTCACCGTGATGCGCTCGTCCTTGTCGCTGAGCCGGGTGCCGTCCTTCTTCCAGGTGACGGTGGGCTCGGGGTGCCCGCGGGGCGGGACGCACTCCAGCACAGCCGGCTCTCCCGCTGCCACCACCACATCCCCAGGGGACTGCCGGAAATCATCCCGCAGCACTGCAGGGACAGAGGCTGCGATGTTGTTGCCTCAGTTTCCCCATCCCTACACTCCTTTTGCTGCAGAAGCCCCTTCTGGGGGCAAAAAGTGCCTTCTCCAAGTGCTCGAATCAAGCCCTTATATGGATGACAGATTGAACTTCACCCTGCATCAGTCCCCATCCCGCTTGTCACACAGTCCCCTCACCCTGCCCTCCATTCCCTCAAACCCTGCATCACCCCACTGCTGGGACTCATCCCAGCCCTGCAGGACCCACCGCTGTTCCTCCCAACAAGCAAAGTGAAGGAAGCTGAGGGATGTCATCTGGGATGTCATTTTCACTCACTTTCATTCAGTGGTCTGTCCCTTGTCCCCATAGGGCTGGCAGTAGCCCAGGTCAGAGGTGACAAAGGGGAAACAGAGGAAGTCTGGAAGACTCCCCAGACCCCCAAATCCCCCTCAAAATGAGTTGTTTTCTGAGGTGATGTTTTCCAGCACTCACTGGGGTGACAACCCTTCCCCTAAGACACTGTTTGAGAAGGGGCAAGGCCAGAAGGCTGTAGGACTGGAGATGTGTGGGACCTCAGAGACCATGGGGATAGGGATGGGGATGGGGACAGGGGCATGGATGGGGATGGGGATGGGGACCGTACAACTGGGGCTCACCAGCCACCTCCAGCGAGGCGTTCCTGCTGGTGGCTTCACCCAGGTAGTTCCTGGCCACGCAGACATAGATGCCCTCATCAGGCTTGCTGCGGCGGCCATGCACAATGCGGAGGAAGAAGAGGGAGCCACTGGGCAGCAGCATGCGGTGGGAGCGGGGGTCCTCGTGGTCCGTCTCCACACGCTCACCATCCTTGTACCACTCCACAGTGGGCGACGGGCGGCCCTCTGCCCTGCAGCTCAGCGTGGCCGGCTCGCCCCTGGATACCAGCAGGTCTGAGGGGTGCTCCACAATGCGGGGCGCGGAGTCCTCCAGCCGTGGGTGGGAGCCTGGAGAAGGGTGTGGCATAGCTCAGGGATGTGCGGGCAGAAAGGCATGAGATGGAAAGAAGCTGGGGCTCAGGATGCAGGGGGGAGGTGCTGGTGTCCCCCCGTGTCACCCTGGTGTGATCCCTCCCTGTTCCTCTTGCTGGGTGCTGGTGGGGTGGGAGCAAGGCCAGCAGGGTGCAGGGCAGGAAATGTGTGGGACCTCAGAGATGTGGGATTGGGAAAAGAAAAAAGGGAAAGGAAAAAGGAAAGGGAGAGGGAGAGGGAGAAGGAAAGGAAAAGGAAAAGGAAAAGGAAAATGAAAAGGAAAAGGAAAAGGAAAAGGAAAAAAATGAAAAATCGTCCTTCTCCAATGAGTGTACGGGTCTTCTCAGTGGATCCAGGGAAATCCCTACCGTTAGGGCAGGAGAATTAATTAGTGCTCATTGTGACCACATTGGATTTGTGCCGTGGCAGAGCTCAGAGCAGTGCTTTGAGCACACGGAGCCCCCAAAGCGGGGCTGGAGCCATAAATCGCACACGTGGCCCACGTGGCCCCAGTGCCACCACCGCTGAGTCCCGCCGCGTCCCCGACGCCTCCTGGCCGGGTGGCAGCGCCGGAGCTGCAGTTCGGCTTTTGGTCGCGGAGTGTCACTGCTGCCTCGCAGTGCCCGGTACACGCAGCTGCAAGCCTGAGAAGGGCTGGGGGGGGTCGTGGCGTTCGGTGGCACCAGCAGAGGGAGGGGGGGCACCCCTGCCGGGCGGGGGGATGCGTTGCCATAGGGACAGGATGCGTTGCCATGGGGGTGGGATGCGTTGCCATGGGGATAGGATGCTGCAGAGTTCCGGGGGGTAGGGGGGAGCAGCGGGGTGGGGCCGCAGCTGGGCACGGGGCTAATTGGCACGGGGGGGCCGCGCCGTGCCCCCTCCTGAGCCCAGCCGGCTGCGGTGGAACAGGGCGTCCCGCGGGGCTCCCAACAAGGATCGGCCGCCCTGGACCCAAACGGGGCAAAAAGTTCGGGCTCAAAGAAAAAGGAAAAACTCAGAAAGTGCTCTGAATTCAGGAGAACGACCCCGCAGCTCCAGAACCCGCTGTGCCCCGGGACTGTCCTGGCTCGAGGACACGGGCGCAAACTGTGGGGTCGGGGGGACATGAGGTCGGTTTGGGGACACGGCACAAATTATGGGACACGGCATCAGTTTGGAGATACGGAGCCGATCTGAGGACGCGAGAGCTGTTCCTGTTTGGGGCACGGGAGCGATATGGGGACATGGGTCACTCTCGGTTGGGAGCATGGAGCCAGTTCGGGGGCACACAGTGCGTTTGAGGATGAGGAGCCACTCCCAGTTTGAGGACAAGGGACAGGCTTGAGAAAATGGGGCTAGTTTGGAGACACGGGACAGATCCCGGCATGCGGACACACGGTGGATGTGGGAACAAGGGGAAGGTCCCTGGTCCGTCCCAGCTGGGGGCTGCGGAGCTGCGCGCTGTGTCCCGCGTCGGGGCGGGATCGAGACAGCGGGACAGTGGGACAGCGCGACATGGGGACAGCGGGGGAGCGGGGGAATGGGACGGCGGGACAGCGGGACAGCGCGACAGGGGGATAGCGGAGGAGCGGGGACCGGGCCGGGGCCGGACGCGTACCGTTGCCGGCGGTGAGGTTGCGGAGGTCGAGCGCGGCTTCGCTGCCGTTGATACCGAGCAGCAGCTCGGAGGAGTTGGACATCTCGGCCGCCAGCGAGTCCGCGAACAGGTTCATCTGCAGCAGCGTCTTCAGAAGGTACCGCAGCATGCTGGCCCGGCTCGGTCCGGCCGGGCTCGGCACGGCACGGCCGGACCCGGTACGACACGACTCAGCCGGACCCAGCACGGCTCGGCTCTGTTCGGCCCGGCACGGCTCGGCCCGGCTCTGCCGGACCCAGCACGGCACGGCCCGGCACGGCTCGGCACAGCGCGGCCGGACCCAGCCAAGCCCAGCCCAGCCCAGCCCAGCCCAGCTCGGCACGGCCCAGCCCGCAGCACCGCCCCCAGTCCCGGCGGGGAGGGGGGCGCGGCCAGCGCGGTGCGGAGCGGGGGGAGAGGAGAGAGGGGGTGTCCGGGGGGAGGGGAGAGGTCACCTTTAGAGTGGGGGCAAAGGGATGGGGTGGAACTCTCCTATATGGGGGTAACCTGGGGGTGGGGGCTGAGGGGCTGAGTGGCAAAGGGATGGGGTGGGGGGGGTCCCAAATGGGGCGGAATCTGGAAGTGGGGTGGGGCAGCTGTTGAAATCTTGGTATGTCCCAAGTGAGCTCCACCAGTCGGGCTCTGCTTTGGCTTCAGAAGGAGGAAGCGTAGGAAGAGGCAGCTGGGGATCCCCAGCTCGTCCCAAAATCTGTGTTGGGTCCCGGTTCCAGCATTGCCCCTGGGGCAGCCATCACCCCATGGCTCTGCAGCCGCCACATATCTCTCGAATTGATAATTGGCAATTAGCTGCTTTGTGAATGTGCCAGGCTAACGTGTGAAGCAATGCGCCTTTTCGAAGCTGGCTCCTGCTGGTGCTAATTGGAGCCCGACCTCGGCCCCTCAGCACACCCCCCGGGAGTGGGAAGGGGCTACTTACGGTGCCACTAATGACCAGGCTGGAAAAGCACAAAGCTGTGGCTGGCAGCGGTGGGGGGGGGCTCAGAGGAGGGAAGAGGTGGGAATGGGTGATGAGGAGAAAACAGGGAAACAGCTATGTGCACATCTGGAGGTGCCCATGCTCCCCTCCGTACATCCAGAAGAGGCCACTTTTTGATGCACATGTCTGGATGAACATCTGCAAAGGAGAGGTACAGATGTGCTCCAGCACAGCTTCTCATCTGGAGGCATCCTCGGGTTGGTGCCCAACATTGTATGGGTAAACTGGGTCTCTGGGATGTTCACATCTGGCTGTGCACTCAAACAGCTGGAGGGTTCAGCTGATGTGCAGGACAGCAGCTGGGAAGGTCTCAGTGTGGCAGCTGATCAAACATCTGTAGGTATGTGTGTGCCACAGCGTGGGCACATCTGGACAGATGGATGCTTTGAATTTGTGCATATCTGGAGGCATGGCAATGCTTCATGTGCTTTCAGCCAGGAATGTAAGTGGAATGTGAGTCGCATCTGGCCACGCATCTGTAGGTCTTCTGTCAGCAGATACACACACACTCAGAACGGGGCTGGGTGCACATCTGGAAGAGTGCAGCGCACCTGGATGGGTGCACACATCTGGCACCATGCTGGCATTGCAGGCAGGTGCACATCTGTGCACATCTGAGTTCCTCTGGGACACATCTGGGAGCCTCCCCAGCCAGGAAAATCCTTGGAGAGCAGCGATGCAGCAACTCCTATCTGGGCATCCTCAGGGCCATGCATTATTCACACTCCCTCTTGTTCTTGGGCAAAGAAGAGAAAGCAAATAAATATTAATTTAAGAATAACACAAAGCTTTCCCATTTCTCTTTCCAGGGTTCAGCAGCCCAGGGACTCCTGGTAGGAAAAAGCAGAAATTAATGACCTGCAGAATAACAGGTTTATCCAAGTATTTTCTAAACAGTTCTCTGGAATGGTAATTGAAAGCGATGCCAGAATATTGAATGCTGCAGCACTGGGGAATCTGTGCACCTTTAAAAGCTGAGCAGGGAGGACGGGGCATGGCCTGGGCCTGGCAACAGAATGGAGAACCCTCCCTGTTAACCTGGGGGTCACCCCAGGCCAGGGGCGGAGTGATGGGCTCTGAGGGGTGGCACTTGCAGACCCCACTCCTGAGCCCTCCTCTTGGGAGCGGGGAAAGCAGACAAAGGAACCCCTGGTCCCTAATCCCCTTATTTGTCCCCACAATCAGCTGGGCAAACAGCAAGTGGGGGGCTGCTAGCAGATTGATTCCACCGCCACGGCACCTAATTGCCCTTTAATTCGGCGATTAGTGGCTGTTTGCTCAGGGCTTGTGTGCCTGGGTGCTCCCCCCATAATTCAGTTGTGGACACTTCATCTCCGTGTCCCTGTTTGCCGGAGCTGTCCTTTTCCCTGCACGTCAGAACACTCTGCATGCTGCGGATGGCATCAGGATGGAGAAACTGAGGCACGGAGCTGCACGGTGGCCCAACCGGTAATGACAAGCGACAAGGCATTTGTATGGGCAAATGAGCGGCCCCGTGCCTGTGAGGGGATGTAAATCCCATCCAGCCCTGCTATTAGCATCCCCCCCGGGAGCCCCCCGCTGCGTCTGGAAATGTGCTGTGTTGAATATTTATACAGAGTGGTGTGACACAGCAAAGGGCAGCATGCTGGGGGGGGCTGCAGGGTGACAGCCAGCAGTGGGTCTGGGGGCCGGGGGGGTCCCCAGAGCACCTCCTGAGAGGGGCAAAGCGGGGTGTCCTAGGGAATAACAGTGAGGTGCTGTAGGAAACAGGCAGGAAGCTTTAGGGACTTGCACTGAGGTGCTGTGGGGATGATAATGTTGTGTCCAGGGGAAAACAGCTGGAAGGCTGGGGAGATGATATGACGTGCTTTATGGAACACAGGGGGAGGCTTTAAGGGGTGACGTGGGGTGCTTCAGGGAGCAACACTGACGTACATTAGGGTTGATGTGGGATGCTTTAGGGGAGTGTGCTGGGATGCTTTGGGGGATGATAGTGGGATGCTTAGGGGACAATGCCTGGAAAGTTGTGGAGATGATGTGATGCCTTAGGGAAGTGTAGTGTGATGTTTTAAGGGGATAACATGGGGTGCATTAGGCATACTTTAGGGGATAACACTGACGTACTGTAGAGTTGATGTGGGGAGTGTAGTGGGATGTTTTAGGTGTGAAACTGAGGTGTTACAGGAGACAATGCCAGGATGCTTTAGGGTATGGTGTCAGAATGTTTCTGCAGAACAAACTGGTGTGCTTTTGGTGGTGATGCTGGGATGCTTTAGGAGTGATGGGATGATGTTTCAGAGTGTGATGCCAGGAAGCTTTAAAGCCATTGGACTATCTTAGCTGAGCACACTGGGACACTTAAGGGGAATGCACTGGGATTCTTTAGGGGAAGGCACTGAGATAGAAATTATGCTGGTTGCACTGAGGGATGATACTGGGATGCTTCAGGAGATAATACTGGGATGTTTTGGGAGATGACAGTGGGTTGTTTTAGAGGAGGATGGTCAGACGCTATAAGGAATGGTAGCAGGATGCTTGCAGTGAGCACGCTGGGATGCTTTGTGGGATGGCACTGGGATGCTCAGTGGGAAGATGCCAGCATGCCTTAGAGGAACGGTGTCAGGCTGTCCTCTGTGTGCCTGGCAGGTGCTGGAGGTGGTGGGCGTCCCAGCCCGCCTCATTACCGCTGCCTTTGGGAAGCCGGAGCCCATGTGTTCTCGAGATGAGCAGTTGGGGTATATTAACATCCCATTTCCAGCTCTTTAATACAGAGTTAGCCCAGCTCATTCATCAGCCCGGCCTCCCTTCAGGCCGGGGGCTGCAGGCAGGGCTCAGCAGCTGGGGCACGGCGAGCGGCGGGGCCACGCGTCCCCGAAGCCGGGTAACAGGTAGCGGCTCATGTGCGAAGCGCTGCTTTGGGGCTGGCGCATCACTGGGAAGGGCGCTATCAAAGCTGTGCTTAATTGGGTGGAAGGGTTGTTTGCATGACCACTAATGGGGGATCAGAGGGCCGGGGACCGATCGCTGACGGCCATACAAAGGCAACCAATTACTTGCTTGTCTGCATTATGTATTAACCCATCTGGGGCTGGGATATTGGCTTTGAAAGAGAGACAAAGGCGGAGGCGTGGCAGTCCGCCCGCTCCCCATCCGCCCGCCTGGGCCCTTTGTGCAGGGGGCAGCTGGGTGCTCCTCGCCACCGCCCCTGGGGACACAGCCCCGAAGGACGTCCCCAGTGGCCGGGCGCTGCGTCCTCCTGAATATTGCATCGGCACCGCAGGCATCCCGCGCCTTTCATCTCCTTTCATCAGCCTCTGCTCTTTGCCGCACGCCGAGAAAACCCGCGCCAGCTTCCGCTTTAATTGGCATCGGCCTCTGTCGCTGTTAATAAGTTTATACTTCTTTTCATTTACAACGGGAGGTTAATTATGAACAGGTCACTACATTGCAGTAAGCACAAGTCAGGGGATCTCTAACGGCTCGCTTGGCTTTTGGCTCATTTTTCATCATCGCGATTGGGTTTGAAGGCAGGCGCAGGCGGGGCTGCCCCGATCCGCGCGTCCCCGGGGCGGCACACACAGCGCTTCTGAGGATGGGCACCACTCGTGGCGTGTGTGACCATCTGTACCAGCACACAGGCAGAGGCACTCCCGGGAGCCCCGCGCAGACACTCTTCCCCATGTTCAATAGGCCAACTGCCCGGTTTTGCTGTCATCGGTGTCGTTTGGTCTCTGCTGACAGCAGTGCCACGCGGTGAGGACGCCTTCGCAGCGGCATTTCAAACCCTGCATCCATACTTAATTAAATGAATCTCAATTAATCCCCACCGTTGCATGCCGCCGGCAGTGGTGGTTGACTCGGTGTGACACGAATGGCAGTGCCAGGCTCAGTTCGCATCTCACTGCCGCTCAGCAGAGGGTGGCACAGGGCTGAGCTTTTTGGTATTTTCCTGTTTCTCCCTATTTAACAGAGCTTCCAATGCAATGGGAATGATGAGAAGATGGAGGCCTCTGAGTAAGCAATCTTTGATTCAGTGGGGAGAGGGAACTGATGCCAATTAACACACACTGAGACTAACTTTGGGGGTGCCGGGTCCCATTTACACATCCCTTTAACACGGAGGATGCCCCAGTTTCACCTGTCCCAGTATATCTGGGAGGAAAGCGGAGAGCTGAGGGTAGACACAACTTGCTGCAGGAATGTCTTTTGACAGGGAGAGGAGGGGGTGAGCCTGGGGTCGGTGTCTCATTTGCAAATGGTCAAATAACTCTAATGGGGATGCGGGGTTGCATTGCAATCAGCTGCTCTGGAGGAATAATGAATTTTTCAATATGTAATTAACCGTTAACCTCATTTGCATCCCTCCCCTCCGCCCTATTCCCTGCATTATGGAGAGGTGCTCTAATTGCGTTCTGATGAGCTCTGCGGCTCTGCAGGGAAAAGGGACAGTGCTGGGGACACCTTTGGGCTTGGGGATGCCCAGCACTGGGGATGTGCAGCTGTGCCACTTGGGGCACCCAGCCCTGGGTGCACACTTTGGGAATACACCAGCAGGAGCGGTGATGGGTGCAGCCCTTTGTGGACACAGCAGCAGTGGGGGCATCCCTTTAGGGAACCAGCTCTGGGACACGCTGGCAGGGATTGCAGGGGGGCACCTGCTTGGGGACATGGCTCTGGGGACACACAGCAAGGCTGGCAGTGAGAGCTCACCTGTGGGGACATGCTGATAAGGTTTCAGTGGGTGCATCCCTTAGGGAACGTGCTGGCAAGTGGGCTGACAATGGCTGAACACCTCTGGGGACATGTGGGGTTGGTAGCAGGTACACCCCTTTTGGGATGCAGTGACATGGGATGCATCCCTCTGGGGATGTGTCACAGCAACTGGCAATGGGTGCGCCTCTTCAGGGATGCGGTGACAATGAGTGTGCCACAGGGGTGATGGCGTGTGTCCCTTTGAGGACACACTAGCAGTGAGCACATCCCTTTTGGGGACACAGTGACAACGGGTGCTCCTCGCTGGGGATGTATCACAGGGGTGGCAGTGGGTGCATCCCTTCTTGGGACACGATGGCAATGGGTGCATTGCTTCGAGGATGCAGTGGCTGGGATGGACTGTGGGGGACATGCCACAGGACTGGCACTGGGCGCACCCTTCTGGGGACATGTCATGGGGTTGGTAGGAGGTATGCCACCTCTCTGGGGACAAGCTGACAGCCGGTGCACCCCAATGGGGACACGCAGGATGCCCCCATGGCCCCACTCCCACGGCTGCTCACAAAGAACCCCCAGCTCTTCCCTCCCACCCCTCCCGGCCCGGGGGCGGTTAATTTATTCCAGCGCCTGCAGCTCATGAAATGTGTAACGTCGCAGCCGCGGTAATCCCAGTAATTAGAATGGGATAATTACGGCTCTGATTGCTCCCGGGCCGCTCCCCGCCAGATGTGCTGCAGCCCCCCTCGCTTCGCCCGGTGCCACGCACGGGTTTGTTTAACCAACACGGCACTAATTAACGCATTTTGCTGCACGGGGGGGAGGGATGGGACGAGCGGTGCCCACCCTTAGGGACCCCCAGCAGTCCCCGACAGCGGCTCGAGGGGGTCCCCGTTCCCCCTCGTTACTGCCCCGCACTCATCAATCACAGCCCGTGGTGCCCCTCTGCTCAAAGCCCATTTAATTGGGATCGTGGTGGGGGGGCAGCTGTGGCACACACGGGGCAGCCTTTGTGCTGTGCTCTGTCCTTATACTGGGGGTTCTCATATTGGTCCTTTTATTGGAGGATGCTTAGTCCTTCTATTGAGGGTCCTTATACTGGTCCTTATACTGGGGGGTGCTCAGTCTCAATGTCTGTGGGATGCTCAGCTCTGTTGTTTGGAGGTGCTCAGTCTCAGTACTGAGGGATGCTCAGTTCTGATCTTATGAAGGTGCTCGGTGTCGATGCTTGAGGGTACTCAGTCCTGATGCTGGGGTATGCTCAGCCCCAAATTTGGGGGAATGTTCAGTCCCAGTGGTTGGGGATGTGCTCAGTCCAGATTTTGGGGGATTCTCAGTCCTGATGTCTGGGAGACGCTCAGCCCTGAGTTTTGGGGCTGCTTGGACTCGATGCTGGGTGGATGCTCAGTCCTAGAGTTTGGGGGATGCTCAGCCCTGATGCTAGTGGGACATTCAGCTCATGCGCACAAGGGCCGTCTCCCTTTTTTACAAGGCGATTCTACAGAGCGTCTGTCCCACCCCTATGGGGAGACCCTACCCGGTGCCTCGTGCTGACCACGCCCCCCAGGTCACACCCACCTCCAGCACCGCCCCCTTCGGGATAACAGCTATTTAACCACGCCCATGAAGCATAGCCATGCCCACCGTCGAGAAAGCCCCGCCTCCATCAGCCACGGCCACACCCCAACGGCCACTGTCCACGCCTCCCGCTGACCACGCCCATCTCTGACCACGCCCCCATTCGTCCCGCGCCCCATCCCTCTCTTCTCTCCACTACCGGAAGTCCCACCCGAGGCGATCTGCGCGTCACTTCCGCCTGCTCGGTCCGGCAGCTCCAATATGGCGGCGTCCTGCGGCTCCTCGCAGCTCCCCGCCGCCGAGCCGCCCCTCAAGATCCCCAAGATGGAGGTGCTGTCGCCAGGCTCGCCGGGCGCGCTGAGCGACGGCAACCCCAGCCTCTCCGACCCGTCCACCCCCAGCGGTGCCTCCCCGCTGGGCCCGGGGCCGGCAGCCGGCGGGGCCGGGCTGGGGGGCGGCGGG
>JACDJE010000072.1:2388979-2410643 GCA_016647715.1 Pavo muticus | reverse complement strand
GGCGGGGGGCCGCGGCGGAGCCTCGCCCTCCGTCTCGTTCTCCCCGGGCGGAGCCGCAGCCGCGGCCGCGGCCGCAGCGTGCCGGGGTATGTCCTGGACCCCGGCGGAGACCAACGCGCTGATCGCCGTGTGGGGCAACGAGCGGCTAGTGGAGGCCCGCTACCAGCAGCTGGAGGGCGCCGGCACCGTGTTCGGCAGCAAGGCCCCCGGGCCCGCCATGTACGAGCGAGTCTCCCGAGCCCTGGCCGAGCTGGGCTACGAGCGCACCCCCTCGCAGTGTCGGGAGCGTATCAAGGTACCCCCGGCCCCGCGCGTGGAGGGTCTGGGGGTGGGGGGGTCTGCTCCTCGAGCTGGGGATGGGTCCACGGCCTCCTTTGGCTGTAGGCCTGGTGCTGGGTCCCCTGGCTCAGGCAGCACCTGTGGGTCCTCATGCACAGGCAGTATCCTATGGCACCATGGCCTTGGGGGGATTTTGACCCAGCCCCTGATGCCCTCCAGCATCATTGCAGCTGTGTAGTGGGAAGGTAGCTCCCGCTGTTCTGTGATGGAGTATTGATCCTGGGGTCTCATTGTTCCTGGGGTCCTTCATGGCTGTGGAGTTGCCTCATGGCTATGATGTTTCCCCTGGGTTGCCTGCTTTAATCACTGGGCTGTGTTAAACAGCGCAGCCAGCCAGTTTCTCTGGTTCTGGGTTTTAAAGAGTTGGCTCTCTACTTGTGTCATTCCTTGGGGAGAAGAGAAAGCCTGGGCTCAGGCAGGGAGCAGCAATCCATGTGCCCCCCTCATATAAAGGGAGCTGTGGACTTGGACTGGTGGGATGTGAGGAACCTGTGATACGTAGGAGCTGCTGCAGGCTTCAGGCTGTAAATGTGAATGAAGTGCAGAAGGGAGAATTAAATGCTGAGGTCCCTCAAGGCTTTGTTTCCCTTTTCATGACCCATTTGGTTTCCAGTGCAGTTGCTTAAAATGTTGATCAATTAAAAAGGAGCATTGTGTTAGTTCTTGATATCGCTGGGGTTGTTGGCTTCTCTTTGCCCTGTTCTATTCATCATGTAGTGCTGTGCCTGGGGTCATCCGTGTGCAAACACCCAGCTCTTTGATTTGCAAAATGCATGAAATAAGGAACTGGGCAGCTCTGCAATATTGATAGAGACTGATGGCAGTATGTCTGGTGGGCAGTTCTGCTTGTTACTGAGCATCCTGAGAGATGCCAAGGAGCAGGGGATTTGCTCTGCAATGTCTGATAATTAAATGAGCATTTGTCTTTGGAAAAATGGTTAAAGTGAAGCAAAACTCTTTCCTATAAACATTTTGCTTTCTGAATGTATATTCTTACGTCATCTCTTTGACTCCTTGTATCTCTCTGCTTGGGGATTTATTTTCCTGAATGCATCAGAACATTTTGGAGGGAAATGTTGCTTTTAAGCAGACGCTTCATGCACTGCAAAAATTCTCCAAGTCTTGTTTCTGAGCAACATCCAGCTTCAATCAGTCCTTCCACGAAACGGGGACACTTGGAATTTTGCTAGTGGTGAAGAGGCTCCAAGGGCAGTTTTCCTCGTCTGCACAGCTCTGATGGTTTCTGGTTGTTGGGGGAGTTCCTGCTGCTGTTGTTAAGGGCTGCTGCCTTGGCTCTGGCTGCAACTGTACAAGGAATTGCCTCACAGTGTGCAGAGCAGTTTGTAAGGAGAGTGTCCCAGATCTGTCCTGGCTGGGCGGTGTGTTTGGAGGGCTCTCGTTGGGGTGGGAAAGTGCCTGCTGGAATGTCCCTGTTTCCCAGCAGCTCGTGGTGCTGTTAACAGAGATACTTCTTCCCCTGCCTGTTGAGAAGTGCTTTGGTGGCAGTCTTTTGTCAGTGAAATTTGTAAGTTGCAAAGAAACCATGAATAGTGTTTTCATATGTATGTTTCAAATAGCTCAGAGGGAATTAAGCACTCTGAGGCTTATGCTTACTGCATTGCAACAGCTTCAAGAGCACCTCCTGGAAGATCTCTTAGCCATTGCCCTACGGATGTTTCTAGCCAACGTGCAATTCATCTGCATGGACTCTTCTTAAGTGAAGTCCGCAGAGAGTACTGGTTCCGAGGTTCGATGTGAAGGAGGTGGTGCAGTTCCCACTGCCGTCCTGTCCTACACTGCTAATCACGGTGTCTGCCTTGGCTCCTTGCTGCAGGTTGTCGGCATCGCACGCACTCCCCGGCAGGACTTCCGCCCTGCCCTGCGCTGGCACGGAGGTCGTGCTGCTGTCCAAGGTCCTGCATTCCTGAGTCCTCCTGGTGTGGGGGTCTTTATTGCTGTGCTCCTGGGAGATGCAGCCATGTCAGCATGGCAGAGCTTTTCCCAATCCTTCGGGTTTTTCAAGAAAAATGAGCACTCATTGAAAAGCTCCATTCTTGATAGAGCCAAAGGTTGAGTTTGTTACAGGAATTATTAAAATGGCTGCATTAGAATTGGCAGAATTGTCTGCTTGGCTCTTTCTTGCTCAGCTGAGGGTGAAAAATCGCTTCTGAACGCAGAGAGGTTGATGTTTGACTTCCATCTTAAGATGGAGCAGGAAGGCTTGGGCTTGCTTTTGGAACAAGGGCGGTTCACAGGCACTTTATAGTCTTACGCTATGCGTTGTCAGAGCTAAAAGCAGAGCTGAGGCAATGGTGATGGATGAGTGCTTTGCTTCACCATTCCACTTGCCTGCTGTAGCCGTAATGTCCCCCATTTCCATGATTTTATAGGATAGTTTGACTTAACGTCTCTCAAGGGACAGTGCTGTAAGGATTTGCTGATTGATTATAAATGTAAATCATGCTTAAAATGTGTCAGATTCAACTTAGTTTATAAATACATTGTAGATAAGAACTCTGTATTGGCTTTCTTCAGGACACCCAAATTTCCTGCACTCTGCCAAATCTCGAGGAGTGTCAGAAGTGAGATGGAAAGGAAAAAGTCAGCTCTGCGGAGCAGAGTTCTCCAGTTGTATTGCATGTATGAATTCTCTCCTAATTCAAACAGGATGTAAAGCAAGGTCCCGGTTCACATTTTGTCTGTCTCCTAACATCTGCATGTGCTTTTCTGCACATAAGCAGTGCTGGCCTGCAGCCTGCAGATGAGCCCACTGCTTGGATCTGCCACTCCAGAGAGCCTGATTCAAATTTGGGGATTCGCACATCATAATTCCAGCAAGTGCTCCCAGCTTATTCCTGCGTGAGAGCCCGGCTTCATTGATGCCTGTGGGCCAGCTAGCTCAGGGATTGGGAGCTGCAGGAGTATTTAAACGTTTTGATTTCTGCCGGTTGGGTCCCCAGAAGCTGTCCTGTGCCTCAGAGTTCCTCATCCTGGCATACCGAGCTGTGTCCTGAATCACTGCTGGCTTAGTAGTGCGCTCTGACCATTCCTGCAACTGTGATCTCACAGCTCTTGTTAAAGAATTGTTTACTGAAGCACATGTGCTTTTCCTCCAGCCCTGCTCTTCTTTGCTAAGTGTGTTCATAATCCAAGATTGGAGAGTTAGCCTGGCTCAGCAGTTTGTGTATCCCCAATCCGATCCCCTCTGTGCGGCACTGTGGAGCATTCAGCTATTTGTTTTGACTTCAGAACTATTACTGAAGGCAGAGGATGAGATATTTTGCAAAATTCTTTCCAGATTTGTATGCAGTCACTTCTATTTTGTGCCCTTCACCAGGCGTTTCAGAGCAGGAGGTGAGCTGCTAACGAGTGGCAGAGACACAGTCACAAAAATGAGCTATTGCCTCGTGCTGTGACGTTCCATACGAAGGCCAAAAAGAGCTGATGCATCCAGTATGTAGGCTTTGTTATTGCTTCAGATCAGGCAGTGAGCTTGGACATCATTGTTTCATGCTCCTCCAACCTCTGAACATGTCATTCACAAGCTCTGCTGCTGGTGGCCAGCCCGCTGCCGTCATGCGTGGTTTTCTGTGCACGGTGACCTGCTGCTCACCTGGGCGGGAGGTGGAAGGTGTCTGCTGGGCTGTGATTGTCCACAGAATGTGTGATTTACTTTGCAAAGAAAAAAAAAGCACCTTGAAGACAGCAGTTATGTGCTTTGACACGGGGAACGCAGGCACAAAGGGGAGAAGTGAATGCTGCTAACATGAAACAGGGTGGAATGAGAAATTGTGCTTGGATGTCAGCTGTTGGCGTTCTCTTGCTTTAAGCTGTGTGTGAGATGATGGTGGCAGGGTTTACTTTCAATGTGGCTGTGTTTTTTGCTGCTTTATGATGTAAACAATCTATTTTTAAATCTTTGTAGCGCTAAGTCGTTTTGAAAGAAGGAGGTGCTGCACTGGCTGTGTCTGATGGGACTCCTGCAGTAGTGCAGTGTGACCTGCTGTGTGCTCCAGGAGATTGAATTTCACCCAGAATTTCATCACTGGGTTCAATAACCTTAAGCGGAGCGGCTGTCTTTTCAAAGGATTTCCAAGGATGGAGTTATCAGTCTCTTTACCAGCAGCTTATCCAACTGCTTATCACCTTCAGAACAGCTTTGCCTTCCATTTTTTAATGTATTTTCCCTTGTCTTCTGTTACTCAGGCCGAGCTCCTTGTCCCCGTGGCTCCACCCTCTGCGATGTGCACAGGCAGTGTTCAAGTTACCTCTTGATCTTTCTTCGCCTTAAGTAGGTTCAGATGCCTCTAGTTTTCCAGGCTGGGTCACTTTGCAGTTCCTGTCCTGAATCCTCTCCAAGAACTCACTCCTCGCTGGAGAACCTCACAGGCCCCAGTAGGTGGGAGCAACTTTCTGTTGACATTCGTAAACTGGACACTATAAATCTGTTCTTTGTCACTGAAGAGTTTATTTGCTTTACTGCTTCTTGGACATTCCATGAGACTGCAGTGGAGGAGCATCTCTGGAAGGTGTGAGCATCACATGAAATGAATGCTCTCACACAGCAGCTGTGTCCACTCCCTGTGTGGGCCACTTGCTGCAGTGCTGTTCAGGGAGGCAGGTTAGCACCACAGGCCAGAATTGCCCGTTTTCTGGAGAGCAGCTCTGCCAGCAGCACTTTGGTGGAGGTTCTGGCATGCAGGAGTGCCCCGAGGTTGCCCACCCAGAGAAACAAAAGTTAGCTGTCTGCTTCTGCTGCAAGGGTCAGGGCTAAAAGCAGCTCACGTATGGCACGTCTTTGAGCAGGCAGCACGTCACAGTTGTGAATGTTAAATCTTAGTTTGGGAGCACATTGTTTGTGCCTCTCAGGAGGGGAACCACTGAGGACCCAGGTCTTAAAACCCTCCCAGTTTTTAATACTTGCCCTTAGGCTGTACACACAAGTGGGCTGTAATTGTGGACATTGCACTGCCTGCTATACTGCAGAAACTGCACTGACGTCAGAAGGGAGTCCCAGTGGCAATGATGCAGTTGCTGGAGGGTTGATTTTGGATTTTGTTTATTTTAGAAGTAACGGAATGCACCTGAAATGTTCAACAGAATGAAGCTGGTGTGAAAGCACAGAGCTTCAAGTGCCTGTGTGGGTGCAGATTCACTTCCACCACTGTTCCAGATTCTGCTACACCTGCTAAATGTGTCAGTCTGGAGGCTGAGGAGGTGATGCTTTCCGGACTGCTGTGGGTCCCACAGGTTACCAGCCTTTGTTTTGGCCATTGTTTCTGGTGAAAACTGGAGTTAAGACAGCCTTTGGTATTTCTCTTACAGCTTTTCCTATTGGTCTAGATTTAGATGTTGCTTTCTATTGATAACGATTTCTCTGTGCAGCTAAATCACAAAGGCTGAGGTTGGACTTGCCTGGCATGGACCTTTCTTTGGAGACCACAGCCTCAGGACGGGCGTTTGCATGCTTCTAGGATCGTGTGTAAAGCTCCCAGCTTTCAGAACTATGTGAGTAGTTACCCATGGGGTGCCACCCGTGTTGATGCTTTCTGCCTCCCATCTGGAGCTTATTCTGGAGCAGAGCATTTTCCCTACCACCTGCAGGAGGGTTTGTGCTGCTCTTAGTCTGTGGCCCTGCTCTGCCCGCTCGTTTGTGACCTAGAACCAACAGGGGTAGGCCTGTGTGGTCTCTTTGGCTTGCCAAATAGCTGGTATCTAACCTATCAAGTACTTCTTGGACTTCTTTGGTCCAGACTGCGGTACTTAGGGCTATCTTTGGACGTCAGACTTCATGGGTGGCATGGAGATGCTTGTCCCATTCACAGTGTTTGTGTGAAAACTCAAGTTTAATTTTAAGGAGTGAGTGTGTTTCTAAAGGCAGGACAATCTACTGAAGCATGGCTTTCATTGCTTTGGGGTAAGTTGTGAATAGTTTTGGAATAGTAGTGACAGTAGTTTTGGGTAGTGTGGGAAAGAACACCTTTACTGACCAAAATGGCACATGGGACTATTATTGGGTGTCCTTAAGAGCTTTGCTGTTAGTTCTTAATGGAAGGAATGGAGGCCCTTAGTACTGGTTGAATATCAGTGAAATTCTGCCAGGTCCCAGATGTGCTTTGGAAGTGGAATTCATCCTCTGTCAGACTGCAGCAAAGCCTCCATCTGTCCCTGGTGCAAACCTGGGGCAAAGCAACCTCCTAGCCCACAGCTTATCTTCTTTCTCTCAGTCTCTGGCAAAGTCCTGCAGTGTCCCAGGTTAATGTGCTCCATGAAATCCTGCTGATGCAGTAGGGTTTTTGTCTTGGAACTTGTGGAATCTCTGCACCCAAACTCTCCTGTCTTAGTAAGTAAAAGTGGACAGCTTGATGTCTGCTGTAGTGGTTCAGAGAGCTAACAGGAGCCATGTATCCTTGGTGCAGGAGTGTAGAAATACCTTTATAGTCATCTAGGCTGGCCTCTGCCATAGGGTCTGATGCCTCTGTGAATAATACCTGTCCAGGCTTGGTTTGTTTAGATGTATTTAACTGTGGTTTAGGAACTGGCAGTGGTGAAAAATCCACTGCATTGTTTTGTTAGATTCTAGCTCTTACTAACTAACCTGCCTTAAAAATGTGTGGCTTATGGTACTGACTGAGCATCCCTTGTCTGTGTCTTACAGCATGACTTTGCTTCTTCAGGTCGTCATCCAGACAGGTACCTGGTTTCTATCTCAATTTGGTGACTGACTTCTCTGTTTCCCTGACCACCTGTCTTCCCTTGGGGCATTTACATCACTTTCATTGTTTCATTCTGGAGTCCTTTGGGCTGGAGCATGGGGGCACATCAGGATGCAATTGAGGCTTCGTTCTTTGGCGTAAGAAATGATTTAATTTGACTGGAGTATCTCTGAGTGCTGTGATCTGGCAGATGTGTGGCCACCTGCAGTGCTGGAACCCCTTCAGACGGGTCTGCAGCAGGTTCTGCAGGGCACGACTGCAAAGTGTTAAGGATGGATTTGCCTGAGACTGCTCATGTTCTGTAGAGCAGTGACAGACTTGGTTTCTCGAGCACAAAGTCATCAGCTGCCTCTCTGCTGTGTGGTACGGCTCTCTTTAGAGTTCAAGCTGTGCTTTCTTCTCTTTTTATTCTAGGAACTGATGCTTCAGTTCAGAAGTACAGAAATGGGGCTTCTTGTGGTGATATTCTTATTTAGGCCTGATGTTCTCCTGCCTTTCACACATCTTTTAACCTAAAAGTTCATGAGCTAGTGTGTAGAGCAGAGGAATCAACCACCTGTAGTCAGTTCTGTTTCCTTGTGCTCCAGGCAGCCCGTGTGGGAATGCAGGTTTCAAGAGCTTTCCTGGCTCCAGTCATCCCTGTGTGCTGTACAACCACCCCGAACCTCACAGGCCATTTCTTTTGTCCTGCTGTGGTTTCATCTTTTGTTACTCGTGAGTATCCTGGCATGACGAGGCAGGCAGCCTTTGGGTACTGCCTTCCTCACTCCAGCATATAAACCTGAGGAGTCCTCTCTTCCATTAAGTGCGTCTTCAGAGTTGGATGGTGCTCAGTGCTACCCTGTGTCGCTGGGACCTGGTCTAGGCCAGCAGCCGTCGTTTGGTAGGATGTCATGGGAAGGTAAATGTGACACCAAGTATGGACAGGCATGTAGATCACAGGACTGCTGGGTGGAGTCTGTGGCATCTAGCTGAGTAAGAGCACACAGAATCATTCAGGTTGGAAAAGACCTTTAAGATCGCCGAGCCCAACCCCAGCCCACCCCCACCAGTGGCTGCTGACCGTCTCCCTCAGTGCCATATCCCCATGGTTCTGGAGCACCTCCAGGGATGGTGGCAGCACCACTTTCCTGGGCAGCTTGTGCCTTTGAATCCTGCTCTTTTGGAGAATACATTTTTCCTGATATCCAACCTGTGGCACACCTGGCCATTTCAAACCATCTCAATGCTCCCAAAGGTGTTCTTGTTGAAGTTTTGCCAACTAAACTTATCTGTACCCCCAGCCCCAGGGAACGCATTTGTCTGCAGTGAGTAGTGACACTTGGCATGGGTGGGTTCTTGATGCTGGGGATCCGTAGCTGGTTGTTTTCTACCCCAGTTGCAGCAGAGGTATTGGAAATGTAAGAATGTGTTCGTCCAGGGAGGATCTGCCTGTTTGTCCTGAGGTAGCAAAGACAGGATCAGGAGAGGCTGATGCTGTGCCTCAGGCTGCTGCCCAGTGAGAATCCCCGATTGCTTTCCCAGAGCTGCTGCTAGAAAGTGGTGCTTATTGCTGCCTGTGTGCTCGTTGGGCTTTTGTGTGTGTTGGCTTTTTGTTTTTGAAGCAGCAGAGTAAGACTGACTTGCTGCTTAGCAGTTTTGCTGCTGCTCCTGGGGCTCTGCATGTCATGAGGAAACGGGTTAGGAATGTTTTCCTCTCCTGCTGATGCTGTTAAACAAGGTGTGTGAGGAACATGAGATACGTTGGAGCTTTCTGGCTGGAGATGTAAAGTTCCTTTTGGAGGAAAACCAAACATTTTATGCAATTGTGTGTTCTTGCTTGTTGCTTAAGAGCTGTAGTCCTTCAGAAAACGAGATGACCAAACTATTCCCAAATTAATGCCTCTTCTGAGCTCTAGATGTGGCTTTGATTGCCATTCAGTCTAGCGTCTGAACAATCTAATGAATGTAATGTGAGAAAATGTGTTCTACAAATCTATCAGGCTGCTGAGATTTGCAGGATGAAGTTGGAGCACGATGTTATCTTTTAAAAGTAGAGTGGTGGTTGAATGAAAAACGCATTGGGGGATGCACATAAAGGTCCTTCCCCACCCAAATATGTCTTGATCTGGATTAGGGGGGAGTTGTACAAGTCTGTGAGTTTTGTCTGCAGCTTTGCCTTGCTGTCAGGCAGTGGGTGTTACATGTAGCTGCCAGCTTGGCCGGTAGTACAGGATAGTAGAGATCACCAACACCAGACTGGGTTTTTGCATTTGTCTTTTTTGGAGGTTTCAACCTTAGCACTGAAAGCTGTCACGGTGGATCATTAGCCAGAGCCATCTGAGTTATGTTTCTTACTTAATGATTGATATCAAAGTCTGGGAATTTGGAGCATTATTGATTTGACCTCTTTTAAATTTCAGCAGCTTCACAAGAGACAGAGTGAGTTAGTAAGGAATGCAAAATATGTAAGTAATATATATTTTATTAGCTGAATAGCTTAGGCATACATTTTGTACCTTGTGTCTTCTTACCAGAGTAAGGAAGGTTGGACTGTCTGTGCTTTTGGGGACTTCTTTCTTTCTTCCTTTCCTTCTCCTCCCTGCTTCACCTTCTTCAAGCTGTGGGCACAACACCAGCTCTGCTTTCCCCTTCTTGTAGTAGGTGTGCATTTTCTTGGCTGATTGGTATCTCTGACTGGGGATCTATTGTTTATTTTCCCTGTGTTACATGGCAGATCAGGGGGTTTTGAAGCGGGGAGGAGAATAAATTGCCCAAGTTAAATTGATGAACCTGTAGCTGCTGCACGACTTTGTTCTGTGTTGAAGATGTTAAAGCTAAAACCTGCGTCAGGAGCGTCAGGTACACACGATGCTTCCTGCCAGGTGTAGATTAACTTGACAGCCTTGCATTTAGCTCATGAGCGTGTGGCAAGTACTGATCAGCAGAAGTGAGATTCTAAACTCTGCCTGGCAGTCATGTAACTGTCTGCTGTGTGTGCGCTGCTGAGGGGCACCTCTGGGTGATTAACGTGTAGCTTTCTGTCTTAGACCCTTCGCAGGTGTTACAGCCGTGTGAAGGAGCATGGTGTTGGGAAGAGGAAAAGCAGCTACACGTTTGAACAGCTGGAGCAGGTGTTTGGCCAGGGAGGATGGGATTCCCAGCCCTGCCAGCCTGTCCTCATCAACAGCAGCGGCTTGTACCAGGAGCTGGAGTCGGATGGCAGCACCATGGAGGAGTACTCACAGGAGGACTGGGGAAACCACAGTCAGGATCTTCATTGCTACCAGACTGGTGAGCAGGAATTAGGTAAGGAATCCTGTTAATCCTTCCCCGCTCTCTGAGCTCTGTGTTCGTACTGTCCCCACTTCCATGTTTGGGACATAATGTGCTCAAGTGCCAAACAACTGATGTCCATGGGGAGGAAAGGGAAATCATCATCAAAAGCCCACAGTGGTTCTTGGAGGCTGCTGGAGTATCAGGATCAGGAGAAAAGAGGGGCTATGTGGCCATAAACCTTGGCAAGGGAGGCAGTGCATTCCCTGGCTGGCTGTCCCTTCCACCCACTGCTCAGTTTTACTTCCCCTGATGGGGTCAGGAAGGTGCTTCCCTGTCAGCAGTGCCCGGCTTTCAAGTCCTTGGGTGCCAGCTACCACTCAGCCACTGTTTACTTCCAGGCTGCTCCTATTCGTACCAATGACTGTTTTCTCCTTCTTCCCATACATCCTAACTGCTGTGGTTGCTTTAAGCACACAGATATGCTTGTATCCAGATGTGTGGTGTTCAGAGCGCTTTTCCTGCTTGAATTCCTAGTGTCAGCTTCAGTGCATACAAATGAGTACATTAACTAATTTGGAGATTTGGTCGTTGCCTGTGGCTGTTCACTTTGTCCAACAGAGCCAGCTACCACATTCTGGATCAGAAAAGCAAGCACACTCATCTGAGCTGTTGTGTCCAGCTGCAGCGAAGAAGTGGGTTTCTGCAAGCATGTTTGTGTCTCGAGCCACTGATGTTATGATACGTGAAGCATGGAGGAAAAGGCATTCTTTTCATGGAGGAAATAGAAGTTGATCAAATCCAGCAGTTAGAACACAAACTGGGGAGAAGATGTTGATGTGGTTTTCCTTGTGATCTGTAGGCTGAAATGGGAACGGGAAGGAGATGCAGTCACCTGTCTGTACGCATCTTTGTTCAGGGGCCTGGAGGTTGTGGATGCTTTAAAAGAGTCTCAAATTGCAGTTTGATATTAAAGCATCCGACTTGCAAATTAACCACATTCTGGTTCTCTTAGACTTCTTCCCCTGGGAGCTTAGAAGTCAGAAATATGTGGGAGAGAAATGGTGGGGAGACGACGATTTTTCAGAACGTGTGTGAGTGACAGCTGGTTCCAGCTCGTCGTTCTGGTGACTCAAACTGTGGTCTCCTGGTTTGTCACCGTTTTCCTTCAGTTGAATTAGAGACATTGGTGTGAACTTGGGCTGACAGTATGCCTAATGTTGAGAGAAGTTAAGAGAGAGGCATTTAGCACACGAGATCTAAATGGAATACAGATGCATTTGTTCTGGTGCTTGCTCTTCAGATGTGCCACTGAAAGCAGAACAGTCTTTTCTCTTGTTTTCCTTTTTTCCCCCTCAATGTAGTTAGTAATTAAATTGACTTGTGATTTAATTGCAGGAATTATGCTCTTGTCCTTGAAAGGTTTTGCACTTGCAGAGGCAGATTCAGATCTTGTAACTGACTGCATCATTTCCTAAGGAGAAACAAAAACTCCAGTCAGTGCAGGAGCTGGAGCTGCCTTGTGCACGTGGCAGGGCTTGGTGGGCTTAGGAAGTAAGATGGATTTCAACTTCAGCCTCAAAAAAATAAAATAAATAATATTCCTGCTGCCTTTTATTTTAAAAGGTAACTGTGTTGGAATCTTCCCTTTCAGATGAAATGCCTACCACAAAAAGAACACTAAAGATAAAGCAGGAATCTTCAGAAGACGCTCAGTAAGTAATTTATGAATGTTTTAGCCTGGAATGTATTTCCCTGGGGATGTTGTGCAGGAGGGAGGATGTTTGAAACTTCTGATTGTAATTATAAATACATTGTGCAAGACTATTCATACACTTGAATCTGCTTTATGCATTATTCCAGTTACCTCAACATTCGAAAGGCTTCACAGCTTTGTCCTTTCTTGGCTTCATCGTGCAGCAAACAGAACGACTCACCAGATGAACGCAAGGACTTAGCATGCGGATCAGATCCACATCAGGACTGCTAGGGCTGTGTGTGGGCAGGCTGTGGTTATCAGGGATGAGTCCAGGCTCTTGGAGCTGTCTGAAATCTGTTTTTTCCATCTGCCTGAAGTTGCCTGAATTTTGCCCATTTGGATGCAAGGAAAAGAATAAGTTGTTTGTTTTTTTTTTTAAGAGCAATCATTATGTTGTAATGTGCATTTTCCACTAACCCAATGGCAGGACAGCGACCTGCACAGCCAGGTGGTACTGAGCAGATATTTTAAATGGACCATGAGTGGAGGAAAGAGAGTGAGGAGTGAGACTACCTCAGTAGTACTGCGTGTTGTTGACTTGGCTTGTATGAGTAATGCTTGCATAAACAGTTCATGCATTTCCCCTCCTTGGTGGAAAGCATGCCAAAGTTTGTGATTTCTTTTATTTTTATAACTTTCCAGAGCTGACTTGTAACCTTTTGGATTGGTTTAATCTGACAAATACCGGAGCATTTAAAATGTTTTAAGCATGTGAATCTCCGTTGCCTCGCCAGCAATAACAGAGTATGTCAGAAAATGAAAGGAATCGTGCCATGGTTCTGCAGACCAGGGCTGCTTTCTTCCAGCCTCTTGGGTTTTAAGCCCTGTAGGGTAAGTGTAGCTCCATCTGTAATGGAATGAGCTGTCTCAAGTCGACTTGCAGGCCCTTCAGGGTGGGCACACGTGTGGGCATGGTGTCTTGCACCGCTTCTCCCCATGGCTTACAGAGCTGGCTGAAGTCAGCGTGGCATTTGTTAGGCTGCAAAGTGAGTTTGTGTAGGACAAGAATTCATCAGTGCTGTACACATTTAGGTACTGTCTCTGGTTGGCAGAAGGGGCTTTTTACTGGAAGTAAATGATTGCTAAAAATTCCAAATACGTGTGTATTTATTCTTAATGGAAAGCCTGCATTGCAATGGCTCAGCTTCATCCAGCTCCCCAGTGGATTTGCCAGGGTTAAGCTGTGCTTGATGGTGATTTTTCTCATCATGCGAAGTGAATTCAGGGTAGCATCTCAGGGACGGACATGAAGGAAAACACTTGTTTTTCAGTATAAACATCATCACCTCTTTGAGCAGCGGGTTAGGTTGGTTCTGGGATAATTCTACCTGCAAGGCGTGCCTTAAGGAGTTGCACAGGAAAGAATTCCGACTGTTCTGAGGTGGAAGCTCAGAGGAGCTCATGTTGTGTGAAGGCTGCCTGAATTTTCTCTGCCAGGTTTTGTTGTGTAGGTGCATGGCTGGAGCTCAGAGTTGGGGGTTTCTTTTCTGCCCCTGAAGCTCTCTCTAAAATGCATGGAGGTCTCTGAACCCCCGGGCACTCTGTGAGGCATGCAGTGATAAGCCAGCCTCACATGCTGTGGGAGCACAAAGTCTTTTCCAACACAGAAATTTGCTGAAAATGCCTTTTTTTTTTTTCTCTCTGCTATGAGGAACTTTTAAACTCTGAGATCTTTTAAAGCTGAAAAGAAACCTGAAAACTCTGCCTTTTTACTACATCAAGCAGTGGAAAGCAAAGAATTAAATAAGTGTTCTCCCTGCCTTCTGCCCTGTCAGGGCTTTTAGTAGGAGGTGTCAAAGGCAGCTTTTCAGGTTGGGTTTTTGGAAGGTGGGAGATCCCTGCGTGCTGCTGTGGCAGGGTTTGCTTTGTCCAGTTCATTGCCTCAGCAGTTGTCTTGGACACCAGATAAGGAAATCAGTGTTGAGTTTGGAATGATTACGAGCAGTCTGGAGAAGCCTTACTGATGCTGTAGATAAGCTGAGTATTTATTTATTATCTTTTAAAAACAGAGTTGTGTCTAATTTTAAAAGCCATAGCAAATAAATAATACCAAACATGTTCATGTTTTTGGCCCGTGTTTTAAAATGCACGTAGCTTACTGCAAAGAAAGCAGACCTTCAGTTCATCTGCTTTCTTGTGCACGTGGAGGTTTGAAGCAGAAGTAACCCCAGTGAAAGCAGTGGAAGCGATGATGCTTTCAGGGACAACATATTCAAATTCTCTGGCAAATCTTGTGTTGAGATGTTTAGAGTTAAGAATTTACATCGTGGTGCTGCCTGACTATAAGTGCACGCGCTCTCAAAATGCTCCCTTTGCTTCTCTCTGCTCTGGGAGTTGGAAGGAATTGCTCTGCAATGCCACCATCGATTCCCGACTGTGGTCCTGGCGCTGAGAAAGCCAGCAGTGGTCCAGGAGGAGCTGCTCCAGCAGGAGCCCTCTGTGTTCCCGGGGGGGGAATTGCAGGAGCCGAGCAGAGCTACTTGTGGCAAAACATGGGAGCATGGCTCTGTAAAAAAAAACACCAGGATTATTTTCCTAACAGGAGGGAAGAATGTGGGAGAATGACCTGGCTGTGCACCGCTCAGTGCCTTGCATCTCTGAGCAGGTTGCACAGCCTGTTGGCACTGACAGCTCTGCCTCTCTTGACTTCAGATAGAAAACAAGCAGTCTGTGTAGTCTTTGAGGTGCATAAGGATCTCCTCTGTTTCTTGGGTTGCCTTATTCTCAGAGGTGAGGGAGGAAAGAGCTGGTAGGTGAGCTGCATCCTTGCCCTCTGCTCTGTCAGCTGGGCTCTCCCATACTGGCCGTGCTGGTGCATGCCCTTTGCTCCTCCCTCCAAGTAAGTGTTTTGAGAAGTGAAAGCTGCTTCAGACTCTGTTCTACCATTTTACATTTCAGAGGAGTGTGTTTTTTCACTGCAGGCCTTTTGAAGATGAAGTAGAAATGCTCGGGGAGTTAAATCCTTCACTGAAACCAGCTGCTTTGGTTTCTTTGAAGTCTGCTTTTGTTTGGAAGCTGTGCCTTAGAAGAAATTTGCACCAAGTCTGGAGTCTTTCTTCATTTGAACTGCAAAAGCTTTTGAGGAGAAAGCAATGCAATGACCAGTCTGAGCCAGGTGCTGGGGGTCCAGGTCTGACAATATGGTAAAATGCAGCTCTAGGGCACCTTCTACAGTTGAAAAATGAGATAGCCCTGTGACATGTAGGGCTGAGCCGCCATGAACTCCCTGCTTGCTGAGATACCACATATTTCTTTTAAAGAGAGAGGTAACAGTCTGGCTCTTGCTGGCTGTGTTAGGTGTTTCTCTCCTCCTGCAACCAGCAGAAAGACAAAAAGCAGCCTGAGCTCCATGGTTTAGCAAAGCAAGTGTCTGCCCGAGCCACATCGCCTTAATTTAGCAGCAGTACCCAGCAGGATGGAGTTGTGGTGTAAGGGATAACAAAACCATAGCCAAGGGTTATTCCCAGTTCCCACTCTTGATTAACCCCCAGATTTTGTAGGCCTGAGAAAGGAGGGGCCATCTTCACAGTTACTTGTGCTTTAAGCCATTGGCACTGGAGGTGTTGAGCACAGCTGTAGCACTGTGTGCTTCCTTGCTCCTGGGCTTGACCCCACGTGCAGTCATGATGTAGGATGATTTGAGGGTTCTTGGTACCATTTCTCATCAGGCAGTTTGTGGGTCACGGTGCAGAGTGCATTTATACCTGGGGATGCTGGGTAGAGCCTGGGGAAGTGCAGCTCAGCAGCAGGAGCATTGCTTGGGGAGCTGGCAGAAGCGATTGCTGAGCCACTGTCCAGCGTCTGTGAAAGGTCATGGAGAGCAGGAGAGGAGCCTGGAGGAAAGCCAGTGGCACTCCAGTCTTCAGAAAGGGCAAGGAGGAGGAGTTGGGAAGCTCCCTGGGAAAGTGATGGAGAGGGTTATTCTAGATGTCACCTCCAAGCAACTGGAAGAAAAAGTTATCAGTAGTCAGCATGGATTCAGCAAGAGGAGATCATGCCTGACTAATCTGGAACCTTCTGTGCTGTCGTGACTGGGTGGATGTGGGGAGAGCAGTGCCTGTTGTGTACCTTGACTTCAGCAAGACCTGCAGACAGCCAGAGGCTGCTTGGAGGCTGTAACCAGAGGTGTGCCCAGGGTCAGTGCTGGGCCAGGCCTTGTTAACATCTTCATCAGTGATCTGCATGAAGGGATGGAGTGCTCCTCAGCACGTCTGCTGGTGATACCAAGCTGGGAGGAGCAGCTGACACCAGAAGGCCTTGTTGCCATTCAGCAGGACCTGGGCAGGCTGGGGAGTTGGGCAGAGAGGACCACTGTGAGGTTTGGGAAGAGCAAGTGCAGAGCCCTGCACCTGGGGAGAAATAACTGCACGTGCTGTAGAGGTGAGGGGATGCCCTGCTGGAATGGAGCTGTGCAGGGGAGGACCTGTGTGCCCCGGTGTCCGTGGGCCAGCAGTGTGCCCTGCTGTGCTGGGCTTTTCCTCCTCTCTGCTCTGCCCTGGGAAGGGCATGTGGAACACTGGGGCATGTTTTGGGTTCCCCAGTTCAAGAAAGACAGAGAGCTGCTTTTTTAACATCTTTTTTCCTCCTGCTTCCTCTGTGCTTGAAGTGGTGGATCCCCTCCATGGGAAGCCTGTGTCTCTCTGGTACGCGAGGCACTGCTGGGATTCTCTAGTGAAATTATTCTTGTTCAGAGGAGGAGTTTGAGTGACTAATTTTTTTTCTCATCAGAGCTTCAGCTGTGTTTTGTGCTGAGCTGAGCTTAGCAATAGTATTTGTGGTGTAATTAATAAAGGTGTTGTTTTTTCTGTTGTTGTTCTTAGCTCTGTTCCTCTGCTGTTGAATGAAAATCTACCCACACTGCATTCTGGCGTGTCTGGGTTTGGGTGGGACTGTTTCCTTAAATTGCGTTCAGCTTCCTCTCTTGAATGCAATGAGTGCTGGTGAAACACAGGCTGCTACCACACAGCTCAGCCAGCTGCTTCCCACATCACCTTATCCCTTTTGTCTCCAGAGGACGAACTTACGCTTCCAAAGGTCTAAACTGCAAGTTTGAGATGAGTCTTGCTGTGAGGAGAGTGATTTCAGCCTGGGCTGCTCAGACCCAGCGTATGGGGCTTCATTTGGATGTGCAGCACCTCCAAGAAGCAGTTTTCTGGGAGGAGAGGCTGTGTAATTGAACCCCTCCTGCACTGTTGTAAGGGTCTGTAGAACCCAAACCTTTTTTCTTTGAACTGTTACATCAATATAATGCAAAATGGTGCTGCGCTGCACAGCTGCCCAGGGAGGTGATGGGGTCACCATCCCTGGGGCTGTTCCAGAACTGTGGGGTTGTGGCACTGAGGGACGTGGGCACGGTGGGGTGAGTTGGGCTTGGGGATCTTAGGGGGCCTTTTTCAGCCTTAATGCTTCTGGGACCCTATGGTTTTGTGATTCTATGAACTGTGGAAGAAGGAACCTGCTTCTGTTCCACGTGGGGCAGAGAAGCAACTGAGCCCCGTTCCTGTCCCCTGCAGTCTGTGGGGTGCTGTCTGCTCTTGTTTAAGCACTTGCCCCATAACGAGTTGATACTTCTGACCTTACCGTCTCAGCAGCCTGTGCCGTAGCTGTCGGGAGCTGTTGTGGAAGGACAATTCTAGGGAGGGCTGAGTGGAGCAGCTTCCAAATCGCGGTTCTTGGACTGAGATGTTTCTCAGTTACCAGCAGAGCTGCGTTATCTTCCTTCGGATTGGATTATAGGGCAGTAACTCCTAGAATCAGTAGTTCTCTCCACTAATTGTGCCCTGAGTGTCTCATTCATCCTGAAGGAAGCTGTTCCAGCTTGCCTCAGATGTATGCAAAAGCTCCCACCTGGCTGCTTAGAGAAGTGCGAATGCCTGCAGTGCTGCTTGCCTCCGTGCTGCTGTCGTTACTGGCAGCCAAAAGAGATCTTTAGAGACACGGGAGCTTCTTTCTTTGCCCTCTGGTGGACTGCACACGCAGCTTCTGGGTGCAATAGTCGTATTCAAGTGAGCAAGAAGAGGATGGCTGTGTGCAGTTGGTTGGAAGCAAGAGCCCCAGGTCGGAGGAAGAGGGGGAAAGCTGAAAAAAATCCATGTCATTTTTCGAATTATGGAAGCACGAAAAAAACCCAAACAAACAAACAACGTTCTGTGCTTTTTTCTGACTTTGCTTTTTAAAGCAAGGTGAAGGCAAATGCACTTGGACTTCTGCTAGGGAGCAGCAGGCTAAGCTGAAGGAACACGCAGCAAAGTGCCTCAGGGTGTACACACACCTGTAAAGAACAACTGAGTAGCTGAGCTCCATTAATTTAGTGGTACGGGAGAAATGTTTGCTTGCCGTTGCCTTTAAGCAGCACAGGTGGGAGCTGTGTGTGCACAGTGTGATGCAGGGGAGGTGGTGGCAGCTGAGACCTCGCTCAGAACTCGGAGCTCTGTCCGCAGGGCAGCTCAGGTTCTCCTCAGCAGGTTCTCTCCTGCAGAACTTTTTGCACTAAGTATCTTTCCCAGCAGAAGGTGTGTCTTGCTAGAGAGATTCAACGAAGTTCTGCTTTGTTTATTGTTTTTCTTGTTAATGAGGTTAATTAAAATCGAAGCGAAACCAGACACAGATGTGTGCAGTCGCTGAACACCCACTGCTTAAGGAGCAGCCTGGTGAGCGCACAGCCTGGTGCTGCTTCCTTCCTCAGCACGTTTTGCTGTTGTCTTCCCAGCATCGGCACTCGCGGATCATGGAGGTGCCTGGGAAGCAGTGCTGAGGCGCAGCCCTCTGTGCAGGCGGTGCTTCTCGTGTTGCCTGGGGTGGTTTTGCAGCTCCGAGCGGTTACTGACAGCTTTACGCTTCTGTTTGCTTTTCCAGGAAGCGCGACGTCATGCAGAACATTATGCAGATCCTGGAGTCCGTCCAGCTGAAGTGGGAGCTGTTTCAGAGCTGGACGGACTTCTCCAGGCTGCACCTCTCCAACAAACTGGCCATTTTTGGCATCGGCTACAACACGCGCTGGAAGGAGGACATTCGCTACCACTACGCGGAGATCAGCTCGCAGGTCCCGCTGGGCAAGCGGCTCCGGGAGTACTTCAACTCGGAGAAGCCGGAGGGCAGAGTCATCATGACCAGGGTGCAGAAAATGAACTGGAAGAACGTGTACTACAAATTCCTGGAGATCACCATCAGCGAGGCGAGGTGCCTGGAGCTGCACATGGAGATTGACTGGATACCCATCGCTCACTCCAAGCCGACGGGAGGCAACGTCGTTCAGTATTTACTGCCGGGGGGCATCCCCAAAAGCCCGGGTCTGTACGCCATCGGGTACGAGGAGTGCCACGAGAAGCCCCACTCGCCTCTGGCGGAGCCGCGGGGCGCCGATCCCAGCAATGAGACTCCGGGGGAGCTGGAGGTGCCGTCGCCGCAGGCCTCGCTGCGGGTGGAGATGGAGTCCGCCCGCATCATCTACTGTTACCTCGGCATCGCCGAGGTCAGGACTCTCCAGCAGTGCCTGTTTTTACATTTTCAGGCAAACACCAAAACCTTCAGCAAAGAGTGGGTTGGGATCAACGCGTTTTTATCTCAGAACTGCGTCGTAGAGCCCGGGGTCTCCCCAAAATCCATCTACATCAAATTTGTGGAAGTGGAGAGGGATTTTCTTTCCGCTGGCTCTTTGGTAGAGTGCCTGGAAAAAGCCATTGGATACCCCTTGAAATTCAACAACTGAATCTCGTCCTTCATAAGGATTTGGGGCTTCTGCCCGTTTCCCATCTCACCGCCGGGCGCTGCTGGACCCTGCGCGGCCGGCAGGCGGAGGCGTCGCCCAGCAGTGCTTGCGGGGGCTGCGGGGCCGTGGCGCGGCGGGGGCGGCTGTGGGCAGCACTGAGCCCTGCCCAGCACATCCCATACATTCCACGTCGGACGGAGCGGACGTTTCATACGAGAAGCTGTTTTTCCACAAGGTCTCATTTTTACACATCCGTCTCTATGAGTGTTATTACAGATCTGAATAAATAAGCAATAGATAACGGCGAGTTAAATCTTGAATCACGTTAAAGGAGACTGTTTTTCAAAGCCACCCTTAGATACTATTGTATATAATTTAGAAATTCACTTTTTTCACCCATCCAGTGTTCTCCTATCTCCAAACAGTGTTGCCTGCAAAGACTTTTGTTTCTGTGATGTATTCCACTTTCCTAGTAGTGTTGCCATATCCGCTTTTATTTTATTTTATTTTATTTTTTAACATTAAAATAATTCCCGGGCTTTTATTATTTTTATTTGTATCGGTTTATTTTTTCAGTTCTAGTTTGCCTCTTTGTGAGAATAACCTGGCAGCTGGGGAACATTCTGTCAAACCATGCTTATGGGTACAATCAAAGCTGTGAGACGGGGGGGGGGAGGCGGGCTGGGGGCACGCGGGCCGGGAGGAAGCATTTAAAGCCTTTCAGAAGTGTTACTATATGTGCCCCATCACCTCGCTGGCTGGCGCCGGCGTTTCGGTTTCCTGAAGCTCATTGATCAGTGGGTTGTGACATACAATGAATGTGTCAGTCCTAATAAAATCGAGCAAACGCGCACGGGCTCCTGGAGGCGTCTTTCTCCTCTCTGGGCGGCGTTCTGTGGGGACGGAGCCTTCCTTCTGTCGGCCGTCAGCACCCAGCAGTGCCCGCTGGGCCTCCGTTCCGACACCGCGGGACCCTTCAGTGCTGTGCGGTGGGCAGCAGTGAGGAGGGACGGCAGTCGCTGCTGTGCTGTTATCCCTGCAGGGCTCACCCAGAGCCAGGGGTGCTGTAGGGACAGGGGCTGCCTCCTGGTCCCCCTTTCTGGCTCTGCAGGTGATGTTGGTGTGCTGGGCCCTGGGGGTGCTCCATGTCCATGCCCAGCGGGTCACACCACCAGGCAGTGCTGGGAGATGCCTTCATCTCCCTCTCCCCCTGTTAAATTTGGATCTCAGCACGGGGAGCCCTTTGCTGCAGCACAGCTTGGAAGGGCTCCCCGATTTTCCATGAGGCATGGTGACATTTGCCCTCCTCTGGCCAATTCTGCTGGCTTCCTGGAGCTGTTCCCAGCAGAGGACATCCTCTGTCCTTGTCCCTTCCCGAGGATCCCATCCCCGGGTGGGGTTTCTGCTGTGTTTCTGCTCCTGGGCTCAAGGTGCCACTCAGCTCCTATGGCTCCAGCTGTGCCCTGCAGCCGTACAGCCAGGCAGCTCCTTGGTCTGCTTGTTTGCCTGGCTCACTTCAGTCCACGGGGTCGGGATGTTCGTTTCTGTGGGTTTTTGAATAATTCCTTTTAAGGATTAATGCTTTTATCCCAGGGCACGGGATGAAGAGGAGGAAGAGAAGAAGTGTGTGCTGGGGGCACTCTGGGCTCCTTATGGAGCAGTGCTATCAGTATGCCATGCTCCTCCACAATAATGGCCCTAATATCACGATTAATTATTAACAGCTCTAATAACTAACAAATAATCAGTGATAAGGTCCGATTGGATGGGAGGGGAGGCAGTTTGGACCCCTGGAGGTGGGGCCAAGACGCCCCGCCCCGCAATCCCCGCCCCCACCTGCGGGGCGGTGCCCACCTGAGCTCCGCCCCCCCTCCACGTCCCCCCCCC
>JACDJE010000072.1:2374023-2388794 GCA_016647715.1 Pavo muticus | reverse complement strand
GGCGGGGAGCGGGGGGGGGCAGCCCTGTCCGCTCTGCTGATGTCGCGATGCCGCCCGTCGGGTGCTCTGGGAGGGGACGCTCGGGGTCCGGGGGGGGTCCCGCGGCACCGCGCCCCGCACCGCCCCATGGGGCCGAACCCCGCAGCGTGGACGCGCTGTGCTCTGCTCCCACCGGGGGCATTTCCCCGCCGATAATTCCCCCTCCCGCTCGGCATCGAGCGGAAAAAATCGATGTATTTTTTTCCCGTCATCAAACCTGCCGCCCCCCCGTGCGTGTGCCGCTGCCCCCGGGCTGCTCCGCCGTGCCCCGCTCCGTCCGTGGGCTTTTTCCCTTCTTTTGCCTTATTCCTGCGGGTCGAAGGGGAGGGCTGCAGGCGCCGGGGGTGCTGTGGAGGGACACAGCCCTTCGAGTTTCCTTCGAGGAGAAGGAAATGGCCCCGAAGACAATGGGGACAATGGGTGGTGTTTCCTCCCCGGCGGGGCGCTCCCTGCCCCCGGTAGAGCCGCTCTGTAGTTGTGCTATTCCGTTTTTATTATTATTATTAGAGAGCGTTAATTAAAGGGTGGTGGGATGAGGTGCGGCGGTCGCTGCTCCGTGGGAGGGGATGTGTGCGGGTTCCCCTGCAGTGTGCCCGGGTGTGGGGATGCGGTGCTGCAGGAAGGACCCAACTCACCCCCTGAGTGCAGAAATACGGAGAAAAGGCGCCTAGGGCCCCAAATTGGTGCTTCTGGGCGCTCGCACAGAATGGCAGAATCAAACATCCCTTCGCACCTGATGGGGTCTGCGTGGGGTCACGGCAGAACAAACGATGGGGAAAGACGGGAAGGAGGAAAGCAGACTGGGGGTGATGCTGAGTGCCCGCTGCAGTGCCGGTGTCCCCACGCCGGCGCTGAGCTGCAGGGGTTAAGCTGCCCGCCCGTGTCTATCTATAGCAAAGTCGCATTTTTTTCCTGATTTTGGCTCTCCAGAGGATACGGCGCTTTCTGCCCCTGGGTCGTGAGAACGGCCGCCGTGTCCGTTCCCAACGGGTGCAGCACAGCCCCTATCTGCCCGCTTATAAATAGTGCAGGGCTGGGGGACCATCGCGGGGCTGGGTGGGTGCAGCGCTTCCTCGTGGGTCCTTTGACCTTTCTCGAGGCTCTGGGGGGCCTCTGTCCGTCCACATCCCCTCTCTGGCACCGTTTCCACTCCAGAGGAGCGCGTTCAATCTGAGCCGTCATCTCTCGGTTTAATTTCTGTCTCGGTTTCACATGGCCAAATCGCCTTAATCCTATAGAGCGAGGGCATCGGATGCAATCCGCCTTCAGCTCATTAATTCCCGGGTGGTTAGTGGGTGGCTTATAGGGTCTGCCTGGGGGCTGTGGTTTTGGGGAGGATGCTTTTGACGTGAGGATGGTTTTGGGGTGTTTGGATGGGAGAGGCGGCATTTGGGGCTGAAATAGTGGGATTTAACCAATGGGACACAGGGTGCCCCTGCGGGGTCACGGTGCTCCATGCAGGTGCAGCAGTTTGCTGTGGAGCACCGCCGGAGGTGTGTGGGGATTTAAAGGCTTTTTCCAAAGGAAAAAAACCCGGCAGATGGGCTCAGGCAGAGGAGCCCTCCCTGGGCAGGTGCTTAGCTCAGGGCGGTTGGATGAAATCGGCGTTTTTCATCCCAAACAAACAGCAGCCGGGTGGCCCCCAGGGAGGGCAGCGCATGAAGGGCCCGTTCCTCCCCCTGCCGTTATGCATATGCACGCCCCAAGCAGCTTAATTTTTTCGATCTGGTTAAAGCATTAGGGGATTTGCAGTGGCGAGGTGGCTAAATCTGGAGCTGATGCCAATGGCAGCGCCACACACCGAAGGGTTCGGGGCTGCTCCCCAGGCTCTGCATCCCCACCAGAGCTCAGGCAGCAGCACTTGGAGGGCGATTCCTCCTGCACTGGGAGGGCTGTGGGGCACCTCCCCAAGAAAAAGGGTGATTTTGAATGCCAATGTCCTCCAGCAAGGCAGTGCTCGTGCTCTGAGGGCAGCCCACCATGCTGGGTGTGAGGATGGAGTCACGATCTTTTATCTTTCTCCAAGATTTAGAGAGGACAGAGCTGTGCTGTGCGCACAGTGCTGTTGGGCCGTCAGTAGGTTTCAGAGTTAACGCACGCTCCTAACAGCAAAGGGAGCTGTGGTGAGCAGTGTTGGTCTGCCGTGATTTGAGCATTTCCACAATGATGAGTGCTAAATGTCAGCGGGGAGGGACGGAGCTGCTCTGAGAAAACGTCCGCTGAGCTTCACTGCGTGGGGAGAAGAGCCCGGGCTGGCCAAAGTGGGACAGCTCGAGGCTGATCCTGGGGCTCGGTGGTGGAAAACAGCCCGATGACACAGGAGCTCGGTGCAGCACCGTTTGCTCATGGCCGTGGTATCCTGTGAGTAATGATGGATGTATTTGTTGCTGTCTCTGATCTCTGAACGATTTCAGGGCTTTATCTTGAGGCCAACTCAATGGGATGCTCCGGGGGTTGGTGCCAAGAGCATTTTGCCCCAGGGCTTTGTATTGCTGGTGCCGCTCAGCACCATTTCACTTAAACTTTGCCCATCATGTGTGGTTTTCGCTGTGCTTTATGCAGGCCAGGCAGATGCTGCTGGGTGAAAATGCGGCGTTTCCGTGGGGTGAGGAGTGCAGTAACGGTCCCCAGTCACCGCTGTTTGCTCCCAACACGCACAGCTCCGGGGATGGCGCGATCCCATCCCCCATACCAAACCCAAACTGCCACCACGGGTGCGACTCGGCCCATCCGCGCTGCCCTCCGCGCCGCTGGGAGCTGTCCTCAGTTCTTTTAAAGTATTCTTTTATTTCTTTTCACGATGCTCTTCGCATCCCTGCGATCTGCGCTGCCGCCTCCGGCGCAGTTTTCCCCCCTGGGTAGGACTTAAGGTTTTATGCGCTTAGGTCGGGTTTAGCTATTTTAGGCACTGAGGTGTCTGCCCTCGCCCGGCCCCCGCTGCTCCTTGGCTGGAACCGCCCGAGGAGGGCCGGGGGGGTCGGGCGTTATCGGCCGGCGCAGCGCTTCCTGCGCGGGGCTGCGGGCGCCGATACCGTGCGGGGGGAAGAGCGGATGCGCGGAGGAGGCTAAAAATACTCCCGGGCGTCGTGTTGTCATCTTCCCGCCCTGGAAAGATCCTGGAGGAGTTTCTGTGTGTGGGGAAGGGGCGGAGGGGGGAAGGATTCGGGGGGCTGTGCCTGAGAGTGCGTTACTCTGGGAGCTAACTCAAGCAAGTGGTGCCCCGATGCCCAAATCTTTCCTTTTGCTCCCTTTCCCCTTTTTGCTGCAAAACCAGAAGATTTGCTCCAAATCGCAGCGGGGCTGGAGCGCAGCCCCCCGTGTTCTCCCCGCTCCAGAGCATCCCTGGACGTGGGACGTGGGGGCAGCGGGGCCGCGCCTGGTCAGCGGTGCCGCAGGCTCCTCAGCCCCAGATGCAGACCCATTCCGGGTGCCCGACCTCGCCTGAGCAGATTATTTTCCAGCTGATCCTTTTCAGAGCAAAGCTGGGAAATAATCCCCCCCGCAGCCGGGCACCCCCTCCCTGACCTGCTGCGGTCCCCCTTCCTGGCTGCGTTTTGGGGGGTGGGTGCTGGAGGGACGCTTTGCTGGGGCTTTGTCACCGCCACCATCAGTAATCCCCATTTAGTACCTGCGGGGGGGCCGGGCGGGGGGTGTGAAGTGCTGGGGGTGTGAAGCGATGAGGGGTGCTGCGTTGGGGCGGGTGTTGCCTGGGTGCCCCCATAAGAGATCAGATGGGGGTTGTGGGGGTTGCTCCATCCCAGTGCCGTGCAGAGCCTTTTTGGGGTGCGGGGGTCCATCCCCAATGCCTCCGGGAGGGGGCTTCCCGTGTTCTTGGTGGGGAAGCGGCCGTGGGAGGAAAGCTTTGTCCTGCATCCGGAGAGCCCTTCCCGTCGTGGGGAAGGAGGAAAGATTTCCTCCCAGCACAGCCTCCGGGCGATAACGGGACTTTTCTTTTCCTTGCATTGGAACAGGGAGTTGTTCTAACAATTAGTGGGGCTTTGTTTTGTTTTGTTTTCTTTCTTTTCTGTTTTATTTTGTTTTTGTACAACTGGTACCCGGGGCTGAGACGTGTCCCGTTTTCCTGCTGGGCAGGTGTCTGCTCAGCTGTGCTGGAGGTGCACGTGGGAACGGGCTCTGTCTACTCAGTGGAAGGGGAGGGAGCCGTGCTGCCCGCCTGGTACACCAGCAGCTCACAGAAGAAGCCCTACATCAGCTGGATACTGAAAAAGGCAGCTGCTGAGCACTTCCAGGTGATGGGGATGAGTGGGGGCAAGCGGGGAGGTGTCTGAAATGCCGCCCATGGTGGTGAGGTGCCCATGATGAGGGGATGCTCATGGTACCCACGGTGGAGGGATGTCCACAATGGGGAGATGCTTATGGTGCCCATGTTGGGTTGGGAACCACAACGGGGAGGAGGTGCTCACGGTGCCCATGATGAGAAGGCACCCACAATGGGGAGATGCCTGCGATGCCCATGACAGGAGGTCCCTGTGATGAGGGGATGCTCGTGGTTCCCATGTTTGGGAGATTATGAGGAGGTGCTCATGGTGCCTATGATGGAGAGGTGCCCACAATGGAGAGCTGCCCTTGGTTCAATGCTGTGGATGCTCTGAGTATGAGTGAGAAAGGAGGAGGCTCATGCAGTCACTTCGTGCTCCTCAAAATAGGATTTGGGGGGAATTCCCTCCTGCAGTGCCATCCAGATTTGTATGAGCAGAAGTTTTCTCCCTGCAGATTCTGACATACTTGGACGGGGAGGTGAAAGTGGAGGAGACAGAGCTGAAGCCCCGTGTGGGGTTCCTGCACCCCGTCCTCACCCACAACATCTCACTTTTCATCAATGCCACGCGGGAGCACGACTCAGGCCAGTACATCTGCTCTGTCAACGTGGTGGATGACATCATCAGCCCAGTCAGGAACATGGCCATAATCAACCTCACAGTGCTGGGTAAGGACCCGCAGGGTGTTCTGCGTCCCCCGATGCCCCCCGTGCTGGGACTGACGCTGATCCGATGCCCGCAGTGCCACCAGCCCCCCCCGCCTGCAGGCTGAAGGGCAGCCCCACGGTGGGAGCCAACGTGACGCTGAGCTGTGCCTCCCAGAAGGGCAAACCCTCCCCCCTGTACAAGTGGCAGCGCCAGGAGCCCACCAAGCAGGTCTTCTTTCCTCCCGCTCAGGGTAAGGTGGGCTGAGGGGTGGGAAAACCTTGGGAAGGTTTGGTGGGGGGAGAGCTGGAGGGGCTGGATTTGTCCCCTTAGCTCTGTCTGCCCCCAGCTCTGCTGAGCTTCCCCTTAACTCTGCCCTCTCTCCTTCCTTGTGCAAGGGGACAGGCAAAAGTCCCCATAGCTCTGCCCATTGCTGGGATGTTGGGTGAGCGTCCCCTGGACTCTGCCCCTTACCAACCTCACCCTGGGGCGATGCAGGGGACCACCCCTTTAACTCCTCCCGCTCCCATCCCCGCCGTGCTGGGGAGGTGTGTGGTGGGGTGGGTGGGCAATCACAGAACAGCACCTCAATTTCTGTCCCGCAGACAGGGCCAGGGGAACCCTGAAGCTGACGAACCTCTCGCTGGACATGTCGGGCCTCTATGAGTGCGAGGCGGAGAACCGTGCGGGCTCAGCCAAGTGCAGCATCATCCTGGAGGTGCACTCAAGTGAGTGTGTGCCCGCAGGGCTGGGGAGGGGGGCTCAGTCCCCACGGTGGGACAGGCGAGAGGCAAAGAACTCCCCCACCTGTCTGTCCTGGCAGCCAGCGAGGGGGCCGTCATCGCGGGCGCTGTGCTGGGCTCTGTGGGCGCCTTGGCCACCGTCGCCTTCTTCGCACAACGGGTGCTCGGCTACCGGAGGAAGAAACGCGACGGGCAGGAGGAAGCGGCCAACGAGATCAAGTGAGGGCAGCCCCACGGGGCGGGGATCGCCAGGGCTCAGCGATAACGGGAGGAGGTTTTGCACCTCAGTGCGGCCATCATTGGGTTTCAGAGTTAACACGGGTCTTTCCCACCGTTTTCCCCCCTCCTTTTGGGTGAATTCCCTTCTATCTCCCACACGGAGGGGCTCCAGCAGCTCAGCAGCACTGGGGGGGCATCATCCGATGATGGGGGGGAGGGAATGGCCGCACTTCCAGCAACCTGTGTCACCTTCTCCCTTCTCCACAGGGAAGACGCCGTGGCCCCCAAAACCCCCACCTGGACGCGGACCCGCCCTGCAGACACCATCTCCAAGACCAGCACTTTGTCCTCCATCGTGGGTTCCCGGGACAGACCCTACGGGGTCTCCCCCCCCTCCGACACTGCCTCGGTCCTCACCGCTGCTGGCAGCTATCGGGGACCCCCCCGGGCTGGGGCGCATCCCCCCGCTACCAACGGGGCCCCCTGGCGCCCCCCGCAGCCCGTTGCCCCCCCGGGGGGGCTGCCCCCCTCCAGCCTGGCGCGGGCCGGAGCCGTCCCCGTCATGGTGCCCGCCCAGAGCCGGGCCGGCTCCTTGGTGTGACCCCCCCAGAAATAGGCTGTTCCCCTCAGCTCCCCACCCTGCCCCCTTTTGGGGCTTTTTTTACCCTTTTTTCCTTTTTTTCTTCATTTTTTTGTAAAGACGCCTGGAGCAGCCGGACTTGTCCTGCGGTGTTTAATGGGGGCGGGAGGAGCCCCGCCCTGCCCTGGGGGGCCGTGTCTCCCCGCCGATGCCAGAGCCCCGGACCGGCCCCGCTCAGAGGGGGGGGGTCCACTTTTTTTTTAATGTATCGATGGAAAAGGGATATTTTTCATAAAAGAGCATTGAAAGCGTTGGGGAAGGGTTGGAGGCGGCGATGGGGGGGGAGAAGAACTTTTTTTTTAGGTTTTTTTTTTTTTTGATTAAAATGCCTTTGGGTGACTTGGTGTGGTGAGGGTGTGGGTTGGCGGCCCCGTGTCACTCGGGGTGATGTCACGTGGCTGTGTGACGTCACACGGGGAGCCTTCAGGGTGCCCCATCGCGCCCGTTGTCCCCCATCGCGACATCCCAGCGCTGTGCCTGGTGGCACGGGGTCACCGTGTGCCCCCGGGGGGGCTGAATCGTGCTGTACGACCTGGGCTGGCTGTCCCAGGTCCCACCTGTATGATGTCACAGCAGAGCCAGCTCCCACCCACCAGTGCCATCGCACCGTGCCACACACGTGGGTGTGACATCACGACAGCCACCACGTGTCCAGCAGTGATGTCACACATCTGTACAGTGCCATGTGTGACATCACGCTGGACATGGCTGTGATTGGTGACACCAGGCCGTCCACCCGCAGTGTCACAGCTCTCACCCCCACTGAGTGACACCGTGATGTCCCCTCGGCGCCAAGGACAGCGCAGCCGCTGGCAGGGACCTTTATTGGGGCCGGGGTGGGAGAGGGCAGGGGACGCATGCTGGGGTGGTATGGGGAGAAGCGGGGGCTCCTCGGCGGCGGGGGGGCTCGGCAGGGGGAGTCCTGCAGGGCCTGCAAGCAAGGAGAGAGCAGAGCGGTCAGTGGTGTGCACAGGGCTGCCTGCGCCCTGCACCCAGCTGCTGCTGCAGCCTGCACCTTTTCCATGCTTGCCTGCACCCCGCTCCTGCAGCTCACATCTTGTACCTTGCACCCTGGTCCTGCACCCTGCACCCCGCTCCTGCCCTCTGCTTTTGCATCCTGCACCTTCTCCGTGCCCTGCCTGCACCGTCCCTGCAATTTCTACAACTCCCTCCACCCCCGCTCCTTGCCCCCTGCCTGCCCCCGCCCCGTCCATGCAGCTGGGGCACCACGAGCCCTTGGGGTCGGAGGGCTCAGAATCCCCCCCCCTTGACACTCCAGGTCAAAGGACTTCTGTGGGAAGCAGAACCCAGCACAGCTTGGCTGGAGCCCACACAAAGATGAGACCCTGCATGGATCACCCAGCGAGGTGACCCTCATGGCCCTAACGAGCTCCACAGCCCCTGCAGTTTGTAGCTGCATCTCTGCTTCATCCTCACTGAATTTCCACTGCAGCCCCATCATATCCCCAATCCATTCCCTCTACATCCTTATAGAATCCTTATTGCAGCCCTACTTCACCCCATGCACGTCCATTTTAACACATTGCACCTCACTGTAAGCCCACTGCATCCCAAGTCCATCCCCGCTACACCCTTACTGAATTCCGAATGCATCACTACCACAGCCCCACTGCGTCCTCACTGAAACCCAACTGCATCCGTCCTAAAGCCCCGCTGTCTCCCTACAGCATCCCCACTTCACCTGCATGGCATCTTATTTGCATTCCAGTCATCCCTGTTCCACCCCTGCTGCATCCCAGTTGCATCTCCAGTGTTTTCCTGGTGCACTCCCAGTTCAAACCCCAGTTCATCCCTATTCCATCCCCCCCATCCTAGTTGTGCTCCCAAGTGCAGTCCCATTCCATTCCTATTCCATCTCAGCTGCATCCTGAGTTGCATTCTCAGTGCATCCCCCTTCCATTCCAGGTTGTAACCCCACTGCATCCCCTCTTCCGGCCTCTCTGCCCCCCACCTGCAGCCGCACTGCCTGCCCCACCCCCATCCCTGCATGGAGCCGGGGGGGCAGTGGGACACCACAGCTGCTGACCCCAGGGCTGTGCAGCCATTCCCTGCTCCCCGCGCACCCCCGGCACCCTCAGCCCCACAGCCCGGCGCCGTGGGCGCTTTTAAATTTCCCTTTTCCTGCCAGGAGACTGTGACACAGGCTTTTAAAAATAGCATGTGCTGAGGCGAGGCGTTTGGGGTGGTGTTGCTAAGGGAGAAATTCAATTCAAATCTAGGGCTTCGCCTTCCCCGCCGTTCCTATGCTAACTACTACGGTGCACCCGCAGAATTAGGGCAGGCAGCACTGCTGAGCTCCTGCAAGGAGAGCCCCATCGCAGCAGCCCAGCGGGACAGGATGGAAGGATGCTCGGAGCGGCTCTTGGAGCTGGAGAGATCAGGGTTTGGGGATGGGATGAGGGCTGCAGTACCTAATCGCCGTTGCGGAGGTCTCCGCCGCGGGTGCTGTTGGTGCACTCGGCATCCTTGGCTTTCCGGTCCATCTCCCCCCCCTTGATCTTCTTGCGGGTCATGTGCCCGCGGAAGCTGGCCTGGATCTTGGCCGCCGCCGCGTTGGCGTCGGGGTCTTCCAGGGGGATGTCCAGGATGTCCTCATCCAGCTTCGTGCAGGCGCCCTCCTGCCGGCAGCGAGGGGCCGTTATGGGGGCACTTCGTGGCCTGGGGTCGGGGTGTGTGCGGGTGACGGTGCGTGGTTGTGGTGTGGGAAAGGTGCCGTCATCCCACAAAGTACAGAAAAGCAATGGGGAAATTGGGGAGAGGTGGGGGAAGCGGCTGCATCACACCCTGCTGGAAATGCACACCCCGTGCACCGCATCCTGACCCCACAGCATCCCCCAGGGCAACGCTTGGAGCCTGGGGCAATAATTCACGCTATCACCTCTGAGGAGTGGAAAGGAGTGAAAAACAGAGGGGAAAAATCACCCAGCACCCAAACGGGACCAGCGACATCCCACTGCCACTGCATCACTGCGTCACCCTGCCCTGAGCTCCTAACGACTTTTGGGAGAGTTCTGGGGGTCCTTCGGGAGCAAAGGGATGGCGGCCATGGCACATTCACCCACAGGAGAAAGCAGTGGGGCCGATTCACACCGAGGGGTGGTCAGTGCCCTGCAGGAGCAGGGGACACCGCAGTCACCATGCCCGGTGCTGCCGGGGAAGGGGCACGCAGTGTCACTGCAAAGTGCAGCTGTGGCAGTGGGGAGGGTGTCAGAAGCTCAAGTGACAGAGCTGGGGGGAAATGCGATCATTGGGGTGGAAATGTTACAGCCAGGGTGGAAATGTTACAGCCAGAGGGGAAATCCTATAGGCAGGGAAGGAATTTTATACGCAGTGGGGAAACCCTATATCCACGGGGGGAAATTCTATATCTGCAGGGACAATTGGTATATCCACGGGGGAAACCCTGTCCCCAGGGAGGGCTTTGCCACCCTGCAGGCAGCCAGCAGTGCTGTGATGCTGGTGGAGCAGGAGGGTTAAAAAAGGGGGAGAAGGAGAAAAAAATGGGGAAATAAGGAGAAAAAGGGAGAAAGGGGAAAGCCGCGTGCTCTTCTGGTAGATGAGCTCCGTGACCCGGAGCAGCGTGGCTCACCAGGGGCGCAGCTTTCACCTCTGTCCAAAGCAGCACGCAGCCGCTTCGCCCCTCGTCTGTAGGAAACCTCCGCTCCTCCTGGGGAGCCGCGCTGGGGAGACAAGGCTGAATAAGAGCAGAACGAGGTGTCTGCAGGCTGGGCTTGGGGAAAGGGGCTGCTGCCCACCCTGCCCTGGTGGGATGCTGTGCAAACCTGGTGGCAGGAGGGGTCGGGGTCCCTGGGCACCCCGCGGGCAGCAGCGTTTTGGGGTGCCATGCCCAGGGGTGCAGCACCCACGCTCCTGCAGCACCGCTCCCGCAACAGCACAGCGCGCGGCCCCGCATGAAAGCAAAAAAGCAAACCACCACCGCAAAGCAAAATAACAACAATACTAGTCAACAGCAATCAGAAAGCAGCAGGGTACGTACGTTGCAGCAGTCCATGGCGGTGCGGGGCTCTCGGTGCAGGTGGCAAGTTGAGCGGAGCCGCTTGCCTACGTAATGCGCTTCCTCGGGGCGCCGCTCAGCCCACCTCCCCGCCAGCACTGCTGCTCCTGCCAGGATCAGGATTCAGCTTTTCAATTTTTTTTCCCCTTCTCTCTCTCTCTTTTTTTTTTTGCCTCCTCCAATTTCTCTCCCAGCGACTCCCCTCGCCTCCGACTCCCTCCTAACGCTTAAAGGAGCCGGCAGCCCATGCCAGGGCTTCATGCAATATAAATCCCGCAGCACGGAAGATGCTATCAAATATTTAATGGGATGGGGCGCTGGGCACTGTGCCCACAGCCCAGATCAGGGCGGGGGGGCTGCGTTTTGTTCCCAGCAGAGCTGATTTCACTGTGGACGTGGGGGCTGGGGTGCACCAGGGTCACACGCACCTGCAGCAAGTGGGATTGACGTGACTTTTTTGGGGTGTATTTTTGGGGGGTGATGATGTGACTTCTGGGGGTGATGTGACTTTTCAGAGTGATGCTGAGCCCTCAGGCTGGGGGCTTCACCCCCAGCTGTGTTTTTGCAGGAGCAGAGGGAAACCTTCCCGCACCAGCTCTGACCTACTTAGCGCTGGGCCCCGAAGGAGGGCATGGATGAGGATGGTGAGGAGGGCTGGTCATGGTGGTCGCACTCACAGCAGCATCCCACCCCCAACTTTGGGGTGTTTTCTAGCAAAACGTTCAAACCGAGACATCTTTGGGGGTGCTGTGCCAATCCCCCGGGCCACACTGTCACCGGGGGCCATGGGGACCCCCAGAGCAGCTCAGGGGGTGCAGACGCAGCCCCCCGCATCGCCCACCTCGCATGCCTCTGATCCGGGTTTGGGGTTGCTAAGCAACCACACAACTCGCCTGTGGGCTCCGCACGGTGATGCTGGCTCTGGCCAGCCCCCAAAACACGCTGTGACCCCCCAGAGCCCGGTGGGGACAGGTGCCCCTGGGCAGGCTGCCTGCAGGGCTGGCCCCGCCACCCACCCAGGGTTTTGTTGCAGCAACCTTCCCACTGCTGTCAGCTGGCGTCATCGGTGTCCCTGTCACCATCACGGTGGTCAGCACCTCTGTCCCGTTGTCATCACTGTCCCTGTTCCTGTCACTGTCTGTTCCCATCACCACCCCCACCACAATCCTCATCTCCACCACTGTCCCCGTCCCCATCCCTGTTCCCATCTCAGTATTGCTGCCCTTTCACCATTCCTGTCCTCATCCCCTCATCACTCTCATCCTTGTTCCCATCCCAACCTCAACACCATCATCTGCCTCCATCACCATCCCTGCCCCATCACTGCTCCTATCACCCTCTCTGTCCCCATCCCTATCCTTGTCCCCATTCCCATCCCTGTGCCTATCATCTCTGTTCCCATTCCCAACACTCTTTATCTCTGTCCCCATCCTCTCTCATCATACTTGTCCATCCCCCTCCCTATCCCTGTACTCTTCACCATCCCTGTACCCCTAACTGTCCCTCCTCCTTATCTCCAGATCCATCCCCTTCCCCACCCCTCGTCACCTTCTCTGCTCCCTTTCCCATCACTGCTCCTGTTCTCTCCCTGTCTATCTGTTCCTGTCCCCAACTCCATATCTCCATCCCGCCCTAAGAGGTGTTGGGGGGGGTTATCCACAGCCGCCTCCAGGCACAAGCACTCGCAGTGGCTCGCAGGTTGCAGGGCTGAGCACCCCTCGAATCCCCGCGAGCTGCTTGCTCCTGCTCTCCCGAGCAGAGCCAGTTTCAAGTCCCTGCAAATGCCACCTCTTCCCACCAGCGCAGGGAAAAAATAGCTGTGCTCTCAGCACCGATCTGCTCCAGCTTCCAGACAAACGCTGCACCGCTCAGCCGGTGTTTTCAGATGGGAAACCAATCCCCTTCCCTTTTTAGAGCCTCCGGATTGATCGCCGGCTCCTGGCAAGGCAAGAGGAGGCATTTCTGGGGAGCTAAGCAGAACCAGGGTGACGGGTGCATCGAGGGGACGGCTCCAGGAAAAATCTGTGCTAATGGGAAACCTCAAAAATTGCTGTGCAAAACGCTCATCCCACTACCTACCAAACCTGCACATTCCCCCAGTGTAAGGGATCCGGGGAGCCTTTTGGCTCTGGACCCTCAGAACCAGCTCCATCCGCAGCTCCCCAGTCCTGGCAGAGTCACCGATCGCCACGAATCCCGCAGGCTGCGGAGGAGGGATGCAAAATGCCAGAACATTTCTAATCATTAGCAGCATTTTGAGCCCGCGCCAGCCTCTGCCTTCTTCTCCCCGTGCTGTTGCTCACAGTGAGGGCACCCCAAAAACCAACCGCCCTGAGCAATGCTTTCCAGGCACTCAGAAACCCCTAAGCATCACCCTGGGATGCAGAATAACGCATAACCCATGGGATGGAAATGGGTGACAAGCCCCAGCTTGGGGACCTGCCGGCACAAGGCAGTGTTGGCACAGAACCCTTGGGGGAGCAGGGCTGGCAGCCGGCGAGGCGGCGCAGGGTCAGGGCGCAGCGGCTGGCACCAGCCCTGCACGGGGTCCCCGCCAGCTGTCCCCATCCCTCCTTCCTGTTTTTCTCAGCCTGCATATGGCAGCTCCCGACGCCAGTGCTGCAGGGCGGCATGGCTTCCCTCCGAGGTGAGCCTGGGGGGACTGCAGATCCTTCCAAACTCAGCGGCCCTCCATCACCCATCACCCATTTTTCACCCCACTGCCCGTTTCTCAGGGCTTTGATTTTTGCCTGGATTTCACCATTGCTTCCCAAACACATCTGGGAGGACCCACACAGCCCCCAGATTGCTGCAGAGATACAGAGGCATCTCAGGCTTGGTGGGGGGTAGTGGAAGAGGAGCAGTGTCACATCCCTCCTTCTCACAGGGACGATATTAAATTTTGACATCCTCCAGGGATGCAGGGGCCTAAATATAGAGCATTAAATACCATCTCGAGGCGCGCGCCTTTACAGAGCTTTTCTCCCCTCTCTCGGTCGTGCTGGAAGGGCACGGCTCCTAAAATTGAGCTTTTAGGGGAGAAACCTCAGGTGAGAGCTGCTAATAACAGCAGGGACCTGGGGAGAGTGTTACTGGAGGCATTTTATTAAGTTCTCATTATGCAAGTGCCTTGGTGGCAGTGTGGGAGATCATTTTCTGCCCTGCGAGACCGCCTGGAAGGGAAATTTAGGTTTTTCAATCGTGGCTCCTCATTTTGGGTCAGGATGTTTCCAAATGGGGGATGAGGCGCCCGCTCAGGCTGCGTCCCAGCAGAGCTGTCCCGGTTACGGGGTGCCCTGGGGGCCCAATGCCGGGCAGGCGCGGGGGGGCTCTGAGAAGGCTCTGCGCAGCTCCCTCCGTGTGCAGTAGCCCCGGAACGCAGCCTGGATTTTCGCAGCAGCTTCTTGAGAGGTCGGGAAATCAGCAGTCAGGTCTTCATCACGAGGGCTGCGCTGCTCAGGGCAGGAGATGGCTTAACCCCCAGGGCTCCATGGTTGGCCACCGAGCGACCCAGAGAGGCGCGGGGGAACCTGCAGGGCTGACGGAGCACAGCTTTGGGCTGAAACAGCTCCACTGTGGGCACAGGGACAGCCCGGAGCGGCTCACCTGGCGCTCCATCACTGTGCCGCCCACCGCAGTGCTGCTCCGCGGCGCCTCGGCCTCCTCACCCTTGGTCTCCGTATCCCTCATTTCCCTGTCCTCGGTCCTTTGGGCAGCGGAGCTCTCTGTGAAGGAAGCACAGCCTGAGGCCCTGCGAGCAGGGCGGGCCCGACGCCCCGGGATGGGCACACTGGGGGGATCCCGTGGGACACGGCGCGGGGCCCACTCACGCTCCCTCTCAGCCAGCAGCGCCTGGAAGTAGCGGGTGATGAAACCCAGCACGTCGTCGGGCTGCGCCCTCAGCACCTCCCGGGTCACCCCCTGCAGCACCTCCTCGAAGCCGCCGGGCAGCTGCTGGGAGTTCCGGGGGTCGGGAAACGACATGGCGGCCACCGCAAGCGGAGAGAGCGGGACTCGAACCCACGGCCCGACCGCCGGGACGAGCTCCGGCGAGACCGCCAGGGGGCGCTGTCCGCACCCCTCGGCGCCCGCCGCGCCTGCGTAGAGGCGCCCGAGGGGTTTGGGGTGAGCAGAAGGGGTCGTGTGCGGCGTGGGGGGGGGGGGGGGGG
>JACDJE010000072.1:2313457-2373908 GCA_016647715.1 Pavo muticus | reverse complement strand
TTCTTCGTCCCTTGCCCCGGTCCTACCAGAGCGCCGCGTTCAGAGCTGTGCGGCGGCCCGGGGTCACCTAGCAACGGAAGAGCGGCGCGACGCCTGCCTGGCCACGCCCCCGAGAGATGACCACGCCCCCTGCCCTGGCCACGCCCCCACACCCCGGGGCGCTCGCGGCGCAGTCGGTGCCTCCATCCCGCAGCTCTAAAATTAGCCGGGTACTTCGCAGTGTCACCCCCCGAGCTGCTCCTGCACGCCCGTTCCTCCCCCCGCTCCTGCTCCGACCCATATTTGTCTTCGAGAATTTCTTCTCTCCTTTCCCCTTCTCACCTTGCTGTTGCTGTTCCTCCAAGGGGGAAACCTGGGCTCTTTCTTTCCCCCACCTTTGGCCCCCCATTGCCCACTCCTGCTGTAACAGCAGGACGAGCTCCTAGGAAAGGAGCACTGCCCAGCAACGCTCTCACTAAGACTGCTTTTTTTTTTTTTTTTCTGCAGGAAAGGATGGAAAGATTCAATGCCAACACACAAGAAAAGGGAAGCCCAAACACAGGCAGAAAGGCAAGCTGAGCCTGCCCCACTACAGACACCACCACACCTGTAACAAAACCAGAGTTTAATGAACACAACCAGCACTGCACTGTGAAAGAGGATGGAGCTGGATCCCAGCAGAGGAGCTGTGGCCAGGCTCAGGAGTCATGGGCAGCTTCGTCCTTGGCTTCCACTCCAGGCTTCATTTCTGGATGGGGTTGGGGGAAGTAGACATTATTATCTGGGCCTTCGAACCACCTCAACCCGGCAATCCTGGGCTTTTCTCTGCCAGCTAGCCCCAGAGCTGGTTCTGCTAGCCCTGCAGTTGCCATGCCAACAAGGATGCTAAATACAGCTCAATCTTTCCTTCTTTCCATATTTATTCATTTTAAAACCACAGACCGCAGGCTGCATGTTCAGGGCCAGGAAAGGAGTGCAGACATTCTGGCTCCCACCCTGCCAGGGATGAGCTGTTTTGCAGAGCCCAGAAACCACAGTGAGCAGCTTGAGAAGACAGCAAAGAAGGTGCCCCCAGCTCCCCAAAAATCCAAGCATGTGAGAGAGGAAGCGTTGGTGTCTTGGGAGCCTGCCCACCACCCCACTGTCACAGTAAGAGCAGAACATCACAACAGCTCCCCAAAATTTAGTTTGCCCCCACCCATCAGTAGGCTGGGCTGTTGTCTTCTCCAAAAATGAGGACAACCCCCCAGCCCCCCAATTAGCTGAGTTTGGGTTTAAGCCTCCAGCTCTGCAGTCTTCTCAGCAAAACTGTTCCTATAGCAACTCCTGCCCACACATGGGCTCGTGGTAGCATCATGGCCCTGGCTGCCAGAACCAGTCCCTGGTCATAAAAAGGGGAGATGGAACCATCAGCCCCCTCAGTGACCCTCTGCAGCACCCCAGTCCTTAAAGGTCTGGTTAAGGTTAAGGTCCAGAGCAGACAGATTCTGCCTCACCCCCAAGGTGGAATGCAACAATGCGGGTGCTGAGAAGACAGCAAAGAGGTTATCTCTACCCCAGAGACACTAAGGAACCTACCTACAGCCTCGCCATTGCCAAGGGGCACACAAGCCTGGTATTTGGACTTGGTGGCCTCCAGCCCAGCCAGCAGTGTCATGAAGTCAACAACCGTATCGATGTCCTGCTTCTCAGCAGCAGCCTCCCGCAAGGCACTGACGGCACTGAGGCGGCTGAAGGACGTCAGCTCGGAGATGTTGGCCCGGAGGAAGAGGAGGATGACGTTGAGGTCGTTGATGGGACAGGTAAGCATCTTGCGACTAAGAAGGTCAAAGGCAGGCAACATCTCATAGACGGAGAGCAGCCCCTTGTCCCACTGACAGAGCTGCAGGGCACTGTAGATGACAACAGGCATAAGGAGGACATACACACCACCAACCGTGAGGCTGATGAGCTGGAAGACAGAGAAGAAGACCAGCTTGCAGGGTATGAGCAGGGGAACATGAGGCTCAGCCTGGAGCAGCCCTGTTTTGATGGAGCAGCTGAACTCATCCTGGAAGAATATGTTGAGGTGGAGGAAGACCAGGTAGAGGCAAGTGGCAGCCAAAAACAAGAGCAGGAGGAGGTTCCTCAGGAGGTAGATGATGACCAGGGAGTGGGAGTGCTGCTTGCAGGCAAGGTAGCGCTCCAGCAATGGGAACTCGAAGTACCTCTCCTGGCGAGCCCTGGAGAGAGAGTAGTGAGTTGGAGCCACCCCACTGCTTCACCAAAGCCACAGTGAGCGAGGAGGAGACCCAAAGGCAGTGTGGAGGGGCTATGACTGCATGCTCCCACCATGCTGTCTCACCTCTCGTACTCCTCCCAGAACTGCTCCGGATCATCGCTCGCCTGCTGGACCTTCCTCATGTGCTGCACCAGGCGCACGGAGCGGTTGTAGGACTTGTCCAGCTCATCGATGATGAAGAGGAGGTCAGAGTGGAGGGCGGGGGAGGCTGCGTAGCGCCACAGCAGGTAGGGCAGGTACATGAGCACAGCCACCACCAGCAGCGAGTACGGGAAGACCTGAGGGGGACCATCTCTAGGTTAGGGCTCTCCAGGAGAGAGGGATTTTAAGAGGGATTAGGCGCTCAGCTACTTTGCCCTTCAGTATCTGCCCCCACCAATATGATAGCAGGAGCCAGTAGCACCCAGTCACCAAGTTGGTGGCCCCATGCCAGCCCACCACTGTACCTTGAGAGCCCAAAGGGACTTGGTGACAGCACGTCCCTCAGCATCGAAGCCATGGTGGAGGAGTGAGTCCCAGCAAGCTGTGTCAGCATAGGCAGATTGCTTCCCCGTGAAGTTGGATGGCGAGAAACAGCTGATCTGTGAGCCTACAAGGAGGAGGGGAGCTGAGCAGGTAGGACAGGGCTCTTTGTAGTTATCTGTCCCCATTGCAGTGTCTTCTGGCTGTCAGAAGGGCAAGGGCTTTACTATTTCTCAAACGCTTCCCTTTAAGCACAGCCACAGGTTCATAGCAGGGTAATTTGAACCAGACACAAACCAGCACAAAACCAAACCTTGCAGGGCCACAGAAAAACACTGGCCAAATCCAGCTTTAGCTCAATGTTGAGATGCACAAAACAGCACTGTCAGTGAAACTCTGTGCTGCTATCACCAGCCCACTCCCATTATCCAGGCAAGCACCAAACCCTGGGACAGCAAAACCCCCAAAGAGTCCCAGGGGAGACCTCAACACCCCACTGACACCTCCCCCCCAAAACAACGCTGCCTTTGTAATAGGAGCACTATAGGGTGCTATGAGCAGAACAGCAGGGGCAGCAGCTGAGAGGGGGCATGGCTACACTTGGAGGGCTACCAGCAAGCAATTAAAAAAATAATAAATCAATAAAAGCTATTACATCAAGCAACAAAACCCCATCAGGCTGATCAAAATCAATTAAAAAACAACCAGTAATCCCAAGAAAGCTTAAAACCCCTAAAATGGGATTTCCAGGCTATAATGTCATGCCAGTGAAAACATCTGGCTTTTACAGTACTCACCACCCCAAGCCTGTCCCAGCAAGGCACGTGATACAAACACTGCCCCCACAACTCACCAGCAGAGAACTCCCGGGCGAAGGCCAGCGAGACGAGGAAGAGGGGCAGCCCCACGGCGACGAACTTCAGCACACGGTCGCTCGGCAGCTCCAGCCGCAAGCCCTTGGCGCGGGAGCTGCTGGGCTCTGGGAGGAGGGCATCTGAAAGCATGTACTCAGCAGCCGTGTGTGACAGGGACATCTTTCTCTCCAGGAAGGGCCACGCCACGGTGAAATGGAGTCCAGTGCTGCTGCCTGGGGGTCCTGGTGCTGTCTGAGGTGCAACCAGCGTGGCAACAGGCTTTGTACGGCTGGAAGCATTGCATGCCAAGTGCTACCAACCAGGCAGCTGTAAATGACAGCTTAGACAGTGCGTTAAATCAACTGATAATTACAGGGAAGCCTTTCACTGGCAAGAATGCAAATAACACGCCCCAAAATAGAAAAAAAACCCTAGCAGTCACAGTACCATGGCCAAGGCAGCATTCCTGCCCAGCCACCATGGGTCCCAGCATGGACCAGATCCCCGTGGTTTTACTCCCCTCTGTCATAAACAGATGTATAAACAGCAACACGTTCATGGGGCGTGGGGCTCCTGAACTATTTTTGCTTTCCGTAACAAGCAAGGATGGAGCATCACCCTAACCAAGAGCCCTAGCCAGGTACAGAGTGGCCTCTTAAGGTATAAAGAGCCCCCTTCCAGCACTCCTGTGTGTGCCAGGGCTGCTGGAGAAGGTCCTGCTTCTCAGTTCCCAAGCCTTGGGGACAGGTCAAGTGGCAGCAGGAGCTGAGAAGACATCAGTCATTGCACTGCTGAGGTGCACATCAGCTGTAATTCCCTGCATACCAGCTTCGCAATCTCCCCTTGCCCCCCTTCTAATCTGGCTCCAAGGGAGCACAGTGGGGACAAAGCAGCGAGCTCCAGTGGGACAGGGATACAAGTATTGGGATGTAGAAAAAAGCAATATGGAAATCAGAAGGAGTTGGTGAGATGGAGCAGAGGACAGAAAAGCTCCCAACTCTGGCAGTATGATTGCTGCCCAAGAAGCCAACAGCCAAAGCCAGGGGAGCCCAGGGCTGCTCAGCCAAGCTGAGGGGAGTCCCTGCCATGCTGCAGCTCTGCGCAGCCTCTCAACACAGCCAGAACTCACAGCTGCTGCCAAATTTCACTTTTACTGTGTTGTTTTTTTTTTTTTTTTTTTTTTTTCTCCAGACAAAGGCAGCCTCCAAATCTCAGTGCCAGGATGTAAGATAGTACAGAAGGGTTGAGCCAAGGAAGCCCTGAACTGACTGGCATTACACTCAGAGGTGCTCAAACCTGCCCAGGCACTGAAGTCCACCTGCCCTGACCACAAAGAGCCACACAACCTTCACCTTCGCAGAAGCTGGGTTCTTTATTGGACAGGGACAAGTTCAGAGCACAGAATGGTCAATGCCCAGTTTCCACCCAGCCTCATCAGTATAAACAAGAGGCTCAAGTGCACCCACCATGCTTTTTGCTCCAGATCAGGTATGGACTGTGGACAAGAAGTGCACAGAGCTTAAGCCAGCAACTCCATTACCCAGAAGGCAAGGTGTCTCCCAAGCAGCAGAGCACAAACCTCATCACACCATGTGCTGTGAGTGAAACACCACTGCAGCACAGCTGGATCCAGCACTATCATGTGCTAGAAGCATGGAGATGCAAAGGATCAGTCCTGTTGACGAGCCTTGTCCTATTCCTTAGCAATGTCCAGCTCCAGCTTCCTCAGCTTCCTGTGGAAGAAGCTGGGTGGCTCACATACAAGGTCTATCTGCTTGCTCCCATTGGTGCCCAGTGGCAGGGAGAGGCGGTAGGCATGGAGGTGCAGGGGGAGGTGGCGAGACTTGCTCTGCTGCAGCTTCAACCTCTTCAGAGTGATTTCAGGAAGCTTCTGCATTGAAGACAGAGTGGTGTGAGGACAGCCCTAACACCCCCTTCCATAACCCCATGTCAGCAGCCTGGTCTCAGAATCCCAGAATGTGCCACCAAACAGCTGGTCCCTTCTTTGCCCTGCTCCATGGCACGGTATCTGCCTTACCTGTGGTGCCAGCTTGCTCCAGTGAGAGTATTTATGATCTCCCAGGATGGGGCACCCCAATCCATAGGCCAGGTGAACCCGGAGCTGGTGCTTCACTCCTGAGATGAGGGAGAAAAGGAGAAACATCACATCTGTCACAATGGGCACCAGGTCTACGCTCTCTACCCACCCACCCGCCCACAGCACCCTCATGCTGGGTAACTTTGTGCTGAGAGCCCTGGCAGTGAAACAGCACTGGTTCCCAGAGCCTTGGCCATGTTCTACAGCTTGTTCCTCCCTCCAGGACTGCTCCTGGCTGTACAGAAGGCACAGTACAGGAACACCTGGCTAAGCCTCACCTGTGATGGGCTGGAGCTCCAGCAGAGAGCAGGCAGACGAGCTAGCCAGAACGCGATACTGCGTCACAGCACTTTCAGCACTGCGGTTCTTGCGGATCTTCAGCACCTTTCCATCCTCAGGAGACATGCAGTAGTTTGGGGCCAGCGTCATCTGAACCACAGCAAGAGGATGAGCCCATGGGAAGGAGAAAAAAGGCCCAAACTGCAGCTGAGAGGATGCTCACTCACCTTGTAATGAGGTTGGTGGCTCTGCACCTCCCTCTCCACCATGGGGATTTCCACGATGCCCTCAGTGGGGTCCGGGTTACCCACACTAATTGCCCTGCAAAGGAAAAGCAGAGGTCTGCATGATGCTGCTACAGTCCTTTGCACATCCAGCAAGATAGAAACTCCTCCTTTTCCCTCACTTTTCTCCCCAGGAGAGACACCCATAACAGCATTCATAATCACACAGAGACAGTGGGATCAAGTCTACTCTCATCAAGCGCGCTGATGACATCAAGCTGAGTGGTGCAGTTGGTTCAAGGTCAGGTTAGATGGGGCCCTGGACAACCTGATCTGGTGGATGGCAACCTTGCCCATGATCTGTAATGTCCCTTCCAACCTAAACCATTATAAGATTCTATGATCAAACATCCATCACTTCCGCAGAGTTCCACATCCCCGTATCTGCACACTGGTGACTCTTTGCTGCTTGTCAGAGACACTTCTGGGGCTCTGGCCAGTCTAATCTAATGGTTGGTAACCCTGCTTAAGGCAGGGGAGTTGGAACTCAGTGATCTTTAAGGTCTCTTCCAACCTAAGCCCTTCTATGTTCCTACCAGTATATCTTCTCCACCTGGCGAGTTTTGAAGAGAAGCCGGATCCTGTCTGCTGCCTCCTTGCTCCGTGCCAACACCATCACGCCCGTTGTCTCCTTGTCCAGCCGATGACACAGGTGCAGTGGTTCAGCTTTCATGTTCACCAGCATCTTGGCCAAGATCGGCAGCACATCAGCAATACAGTTCTTGACCCCAGGGCCACCTGCAAAACCCAGACAGGCATTCACATCCTTGTCTAACTTAAATGCAATACAAAGGGACACGGCAGGACTTCCCCATCCTTGCTATTAACAGTGATCAGTGAGAGGGGCAGTACTACACAACTCTGCTTAAAAAAATCAAACACATTCACCTGGCTGTCAGCTACCACTCCCAGATCGTTTTTTTCCTTGCAGCTTTCCAGACACTCTGCCCCACACCTATAGCGTTGCAAGGGGTTGTTGTGACCGGGCACTTGGCCTTGTTGAAGCTTGTACCATTGGCCCCAGTCCACCAGCACAGAGGGCCCGCTCTCCTCTGTATGAAGCAAAGGGGAACCCCTGGCCCCTCACCGTGCACAGGCAGCCCGTAGGGCTTGTTGAGCACCACCACCTCGTCGTCCTGGTACACGGCTCGCTGCCGGAGCGCCTTGGCCAGCACGTTGGGGTGCACCCGCTGCAGCGCGGCCAGCTCCCGGGCCCGCCTCCGCGCCGGCTCCGCGGCCACCTGAAGGAACGAGAAGCGGATGGAGGCGACCGAGCCCACGCTAGGAGCCAACTCCCGGCCGCGCTCACCTCTCGCTGCTGCTGCTGCTTCTGCTTCTTCTCCTCCTCGCTCCACTTCGTCCGCAGCCGCTCCGCCAGCTCCTGCGCCCGCACCGCCCCCGCCGCTGTCCGCCCCAAGGCCGCTCCCGACCGCCACCACAGGCGCCCACTGAGCGCCGCCATTTTACCGGCCCTCCTGCGCTCCTCCCCTTCCGCCCACCAGAAGGCGGTGCCTCAGCCCAGCGCCCAATGGGAAGGGGGAAGGAGACGAGCGACAGCACCATCCGCCATTAGGAGAGGGCGAGGCAACCCTTCAGCCTAGGCACCCAATGGGGAGGGCTGAGGGAGACGAGCGACAGCAGCGACCGCCTATACGAAACGGCGGTGCCCCGCCCCGCCTGGCAGTTTGAAGGAGAACGGCGGTTTGGAACCGGCAACGGCCACGGCGCGAGGAGGGGAGCGGCTGAGGTACAGCTCCGCGCGGTGGGTACCGGGCCGGGGGAACCCGCCCCATGGTCGTATCGTTCCCCATTGTATCGTGCTCCTACGGCCCTTGGGGAGGTGCTTCGGGCCAGGCCTAGGCCCGCGCTGCCCCAGTGTTCCCTCTGCAGGCCGTAACACAGCACTGTTATTTTTAAAGCTAACAAAAGTTTATAAAAGTCGCAAGGAAAAATGTATTTAAAACCAAACACACGCGCAAAAAGCGGTGTGCGGCCCTTCAGGAGGTCCCCCCCGGCCCCTCCCCGGTGCAGAGGCGCTTGGCCGCCCGCTCGGCCTGGCCGCGGCCCCTGCGCAGGCACTGCTGGATGCGGGACTCCAAGCCCTCGCACCGGGGCCGCTCCAGCAGGGGTTTGTAGGCTCGGGCACGGACACCTTCTACAAAGCTGCTGGCCTGGTTGCGCACCGGAGGCTTCAGGTCTCCCCAGAGGACAGGGGCGGCGTTCCCTGGGTCTGTAACACAAGAAATAACAACCCATAGTATTCTCCTGGAGAAGCCGCAGCCTACAGGTACACTTTGCTGGGTAAAGAACTGGCTGGAGGGCCGGGCCCAGAGGGTGGTAATGAATGGAGTTGTATCCAGCTGGCAATCAGTCACCAGTGGTGTTCCCCAAGGGTCGGTATTGGGGCCAGCGCTGTTTAATATCTACAGATGATCTGGACAAGGGAATTGAGTGCAACCTCAGTAAGTTTTTAGATGACACTGAGTTGGGAGGAAGTGTCAGTCTGCCTGGGTGTAGGAAGGCCCTACAGAGGGATTTGGACAGGCTGATTGATGGGCTGAGGCCAATGGTACAACCTTCAACGGGATCAACTGCTGGGCTCAGGCTGGATACTAGGAAAAATTTCTTCGCAGAAGGAGTAGTGAGATATTGGAACAGGGTGCCCAGGGATGTGAGACCGCCCCTGCAGGTGTTCAAAAAATGTGGAGATGTGGCACAGAGGGACGTGGCTAGTGGGCATGGTGGGGATGGGCTGATGGTTGGACCTGATGATCTTAAGAGGTCTTCCAACCTTAACAATTCTATGAACAACACTTTCAACAGTGTTTGATTACCTACTTGTTTGGAATAATTCTGCCGTCTCTTACCTTTCTCTGCAGTCATGGGAGCAGCATCCAGGCCTCGTAACATGTTGTGCAGCACTTGAGTCTTGACGGCGTAGCTGGCCCAGAGCTGCTGCAGGTGGGTAACGTTGAACTCCTGCACTTCCCGATCATAATGCCACTGGATGTTCTCAAACTCACAGTCATACAGGACCAGGGGGAACTCCACGGCCATACTGGGAAAAAGGAGAGAAGGCATTACAAACTGATGGTGAGGTGTTGGAGGCATGCTAGAGAAGGGTTGTGATAGAAAAGGGTCACAGCATTAATGTAACATCACAACAGCCTGCCCATTCTGCTAATAACAGTGCTGCCTTTCACAAAAATGCTTTTCTGAATTAATTTTTACCAAATACCAAAGGTTAAGACCATCAATAACTTGTCCAGGAGCACAGCAACAAGAAAATCAGATCCTTAAGGCCATCTCACGGAGATGCCAGCAGTTTGCTTTCTTGCTGTGCAGCCTGGGAGGTTGCTGCCCATACCTGTACTGTGGTTTTCGAGGGTTCTTCTCCACGTCCAGCAGCTCATCGATGATCTCTGGGCCCTCCATCCTTTGTCCGATCAGGAAGAGGATGGCCATCATGCAGCGCACTTGGTGGTACAGGAATGCCTGTCCCATCACCTCAAACTGGCACAGTCGGAAAGGGTCCCGCAGGCCACCTTCAGCTCCCCCGTCCACCCACGTCACCTGGGCGCTGAGAATTGTTCTCTGGAAGTTGATGACACCATTGGCCACGTCCATTTTGCAGAGGTTCCGGAAGTCGTGCGTCCCCACGTAGCGCTGGGCTGCAGTGTGCATGAGGGCCACGTCCAGGTCCGCACAGGGGAAGAAGTAGCGGTAGGTCCTCTTGAGACAGCTGAACCGGGCACTGAAGTCTGGCTCCACGGGGGCCCAGGCCAGCACGCGGATGTCAGGTGGGAGCACCCTGTTCAGAATGTGGGTGTAGCGGAGCTCTTCCTCACATCTACTGCTCTTTCCCTCTGAGTCACCCGTGCAACCATTTAGTTTCTTCTCCTCGGAGAGGCTGGAGCGCAGATCTAGGGAAATCACCTGCAAAATTGCAAAACTAGGATTAGGTGGTGGATGGGCGTACTCAGCGTGTGCAGCCAAGTCTTCCTACACCTCTGCCTTGCATTTTGAAATGAATTCAGGATCTCCTACAGAGGAAGGTATCTTAAATCGGTCTCTTACCACTCCTTCCTGTGGGTAAAACTGCAAGTGCCTCTGCTGAGCTTCCTAGCAGATGCTATAGATTCCTTTAATAAAACAGAAGAAGTTTCAAACTGCCTACATAGCATGGGCTCTAAATGGCTTCAGTCTGCAGGATACACATGTGCTTTTTTTTCTTTTTTAAACTGGAGTTCATAACTCGAACCCATTAACAGCCCAACAGGCTGGGAATTGTGGTGTGGAAACAAGTGACTTAACACTGCAAGTCTGTGAGCACATCTAGCTGTGCAAGCAAAGGTGGTCCACACCCTTCGTGAGGTTTGTTTTGTGAACTAGAGCAAGTGAGTGATGCAGGCTAAAACCACTCTAGCGTGGCAAAAGCCAGGGCAGGCCTGCTCCCTGAGCACAAGCAGGAGGGGAATAGGAAGAAAGCAAAGCCATCGTAAGGATCTGTGAGGAGGCTGAGCTTCCCTGATGGTTCCCTGCCACTGTGTGGGCCAGCTGCTCCTCTTCCTCCACCTCCCACTCCCACGCTCTCTTCCGCTGGCTGCAGCTCTCCTCAGACCCTTCCACACAGGGATTCAGCTTTCTCTCTGTGGGAAGCATTCCAGTTATTTTGCTGGGCTATTGAGTTAAGGCAGATGAGAGGGGTCTGCCAAGCACTGCAGTTGGCACAAGAAGAGCAATATGTACATGGGCAGAGGAAGGGGCAGCTCTCCTTTCTGGCATCTCTGAGCTGGACTGGTAGCTGCCCCGACTCAGGAAATGGCAGCATGAAATGCATTTCATCCTCTCCATGCAGCTCTAGTAAACAATTAGTGTCTGAAAAAGCTTTTAGAAAGCAAATCCAACCTGCACTGTCACACAGTGAGCACTTGGCTCGTCACCATTGACCAGGAACCCCACGAGATCTCCATCTTGAGTTCTACCACCCCCAGTGGAACCCGTAAATCCATCCTGACCTGTCCAAAGGCACTGACTCCTTTGTCTGTCCGCCCACAGCGGTGATAGTTGGAGGTCTGTCTATCATCTACCAGCCGTGTCTTCTTCAGGGCTTCAAACAGCTTCTCTTCAATCGTGTTGCTGGTGTTCTCCTGGCTGGCAAAGCCTTGGTACCCCCAGCCGAGGTAGGCGACCCTCAGTGCCACGTGCCTGCGGCTGTGGGCGCTGAAATCGAACGGCCGCTGCTGCTGCTGCTTCCTGCATCTCCTGGAGGTTGAAGGGGTGTCCTTCACTGCACTGCCCTCCTTGCCCTCTGACAGCTTCTCCTGCAGCTGCTTCACCTCCTCCTCCAGGTCCTGCACCCTCCTCAGGAGCTGTTCTCGATCTGTGGCCCAGCTCCCATTGGCCATAGTGAGTCTCCTGGAGGCTTGGTTGGTGGCTGGCAGCTCCTCAGGGCCTGCAAAGAAAGGGGGAAATCTGTGTTTCTACCTTCTTCTGCCTTTGCAGAATTGTTATCTGCATAATAATTCTTTGGCTTCTTTTTAATCGCTCAGCGTACCCAGAAGCACACAGTAACTGTCAGGGGGGCTTGGCTGGGATGATACACTTTGACTCAGGGCTGCAAATCCCTTTGGTGCTTTTAATCACGCATCTTCCTTCAGCCACCGCTGTCAGCAGCTCTGCTCCAGCAGCCCAGCACGGCGGCAGCTCATTCCCACATTTCCTGTGCAAAGCTGTCATGGAGCGGTTCCCATCCTCGCTGTGTTCAGCTAGCATCAACACTTCAGACAGCCTGCTAACAGCCACCAGTCATCCCGCAGCACCATCTGCTCGAACGTTTCGTAATGGCATCGCTGCCACATGATTAAAACTTGCATTCCTAAGCCCATTTAATGGCATAAAGATAGCCCCAAACCTGCAGGCTTCAGTGGGAATGCTGTCCATGTCCCTTTTGCAGCCAATCCTTCTGCCTTACCTCAATCACACATCCCAGCCTGCAGCTTTGCCTTTAGGCTACGATAGCCAATTTTTTTCCTTGCCTATGGAAATAAAAACACCCTTTCTTTGATGTCTCTAGATTGAATCACAACTAAGTACTGTGTTTTTGAGAGAACATACTGGTTTGCACAAGGGGAAAATCATTAACATATCTGCCCAAGGCTTACAGTCACAGAGTGAACTGAGTCTGCCCTGCACTTGTCCATCATTTCATTGAGCCTTTATATGCAATGTGATGCAATTTATATGCAATGTACTGTTGTACATAGTTATCTACAGGCTCCTCTCTGGTTTGCTGGAGCCTGAGTCAGCACCCACAAACCTGAGAAGTTTCAGGGTGGTGAAGAGCCAGTCAGCCTTCACAGAGCCCCCTTCAGCCAACTCGAATGCACTGCAAGATATTAACCAAATTTCTTGTTGCAGGGTCCATCCAGCCCAGCAGAACCCATGGAGAACAGGCTGGGAGCAGACAGGCATACAGGTGCTGCTCTGAGTGATGAGGAGCTGGAAGGAAGCAGTGAGAGCCACGGAGCAGGAGGGGCACCCCTCTGCTGCAGTGCCTACGCTGCGCCCACAGGGCTGCAGCCAGCCCGACCTCCATCCAGAGGGTTCCCCTGCGCGGAGCCCAGTGCTGCAGCGTGGTGCCCCAGGGGCTCCAGGAGGCAGGTGATGAAGAGGAAGGTGCTGAGGCGGAGACCTGATGGGGGAGTCGAGGTCTGTGACGAATCTGTCACCAGCCTGCTAGAGAGCACGGCCACGTGGAACCTGACACAGAAAATGCTTCAGCTGAGCACCGGTCCAGAGGACAGCCTTTCTGAGGGGGAAATCGAGATGAGCAGCAGCTTTTTCAAGGAGTTCCCCGCAGAGCCTTCCTATCAGCATCAGGGTGCTGAGCGTGACCCTCCCTTCCTTCTCAGGGTGGTGCAGAGCCAGAGTCCTCCCCCCTCTCACTGCGCAGCCACAGCGGTGCAGCCCAAGTCCTTCATTCCCCCCAGGCTGGAGGCGCGGTGTCAAAACCGCAGCAAAAGCGACCGGGTGGCCAAATATTTTGAGTACAAGCGAGCGTGGGAGCGGTTCCCTGTGCCGGGTCAGGACCAGCGCAGGGACTTACGCTGCTGCATTCGGGGGCGGCTGCTCGCACAGCACAGCCACCCCAGCAGGCCGCAGCACACCTACATCCCCAACACCTACACCGTGCCCACGGACAAGAAGAGGGCTGCCCTGCGCTGGGAGGTGCGCTGCGACCTGGCGAATGGCCTCATCCCCAGGAAAAACACTCCGCTCTGAGCTCGTCCTGGATGCTCTCCTCCTCCATCCAGGACCTCAATGGCTCTGGAAATCTTTGTGTTTATATAAGTGTGTTGGTTGTAGTGTAAAACTTCACCCAGCCCCCCAGGTTATTGGATTTTGGACATCCTTCCTTCACTGCTACACTGCAAAGCTTCACTCTGAGTCACTGTTAGAAAGCAGAGGAAGCAGGCAGGGAAAAACCACTCAAACTCCATAACGAAGCGAGAGTTGTGATTTTTACGTTGAAATGATGCTGCTCCCCCGACGGGGGGGCTGTTTGAGCTGTTTGATGTAAGGCAAGTTGGCAACATACTTCAATAAAGCGTCTATGAAGGCCCACCAGAGTTGTGCGGGTTAAATGGAACCCACGTGGCGCGGAGTCCTCTGGAGCCGCCGCCCCGCCGCGCTCCGAGCGCCGCTTTTTCACCCCATTTCTGACCTCCGCGGCGCGCATTTATACCCGCTGTGCGCCGACCCGCGCACCGCGCGGCGATTTCAGCTCTGGTTGGGATCGGAAGCGCCGACCCGAAGACCCGAACCGCCCCCCGCCCCTACCTGCGCCGCCGCCGCCACTTCCGGTGCCGGTGTCGCTGCCCCGGAAGTGCCCACCGCACCGCCCCCGTCATGAATATTCACGAGTGTTGAATATTCATAAGGCTCGTCTTTACTGCAGCGATTCAAATCCCATTTAGGCCCAGCCTAGGATTTAAAAATCCTTCCCCTGTCCCTTTTCCTCACCCAGGCAGTGCTCTTTTGGTGCCTCGGACAGAGACAGAGGCGGTTCTGTCCCAGAAAAGGTTTTATTTCCCGCAGTTCATCCCAGGGACAGACGCCGCCCGCACCCTGCAGCCGCCCCGCGCCGCCGCCAGGGGGCGCTGTCGGCCTTCGCTGTGCACAGAGCCGCCGGGCGCGCCTTCAGCCCCGCCCCCTGCCCGGCCCCGTTCCCACGGCGCAGCCCAGCGGGAGCGGCGGGGGGGTTCGGCGTCTGTTAATGTGCTTTTTAATGCTTGTGAACAGCTTTGCTATTGTCTCTTCGTGTTTCTTAATGAGCTGTTTAACATGCGTGTTGTGAAGTCCATTCATGAGTTAAGGAATGAATTTTCAAAATGCTGCTAAGGAATAATACAGAACAATGCAGTGCGCGTCCGCCAGGGGTGGTTTCGCCTGGCTCTGTACATTTCCCTAGGAAGAAGGGGGAAAAAAGCCAAGAACCGAAAGCCGAAAGAAACCCGCACTCGTGTCCCCCTTCTACGCAAACAAACCAGAAGAAAACAAAGTCTGCAGGTGCTCTCTTAAATCAGCTGTTCAGGGCTACCAAAAGGTGTCTGAAGGCACAGGGCACTTCTGGAGCACGAAGGGCAGCGGTACAAAGCAGGGGCCCAATGCGTGGTGGCTGCCCCGTGGGGTGCAGTGGGATGCAGCCCCATCACACACCGCAGACCCCCTGCTGCAGGGCAGCCCCGTCCCCTCCCGGCGTTGCATTACTGTGCCGCCGCCCCCCATCAATGTTTCATGGCCTGCAGAGAGCAGGAGATGAAATATCAAACCCCGCTCAGTGCCACGCGTCTGCTGCGTGTTCAAATCCACCGTTATTGGTACAAAGTGGGGGTCGGGATTGGATTTACCTCTTGTAGGGAGAAAAACGGGAAGAGGGGTTGGCCACCACTGGGGACATCCTGGCAGTGCGGCGGGTGGCAATGGCACCGCTCGTGCCATGAGCGCACCCATCCTCGTGCCTGGCACGGGGACAGCCAGATTGCAGCGGCGTTGGGTTTCTGCTGTCATTTCATTAATAATTAAAGATTAATCAGGGCCAATCCAGGGAAACCCGAGAGGAGGTCGGGTTGGGAAGCGCAGCACAGCACGGGGGGCTCCTGGCATGGAGTGCTGGGGGGGCCCCTGGCTGCTCTGCCTGCTGCCGCTGATGGCGGTGGGTGAGTGCCGGGGGTCCCCTCATGGTGTGGAGGGATGGAGCCGCAGCGCCGCGACGCAGCCAACACAGCTCACCTCGCCAGGTCAGCCGCTGGATGCCGGCTCTGCAGCCTATGAGGAGCGGACGGTGACGGGGATATGGGGCCGGGCGGTGGAGCTGAGCTGCGGGTTGGCAGCACCGGCCGTGGTCTTCTGGAGCTTCACTGCGACGGGGAGCGCGGGGCCGCCGCGGGCCGTGGCGGTGGGCTCAGGGCCAGAGGTGGTGGTGGCCCCTGGCGCGGGCGCGCTGGGCCGGGTCACGCTGCGCAACGGCACTCTGGAGCTGCGGGACCTGCGGACGGCTGCTGCTGGGCGCTTCCTCTGCCAGGGGCTCTTCCCGGAGTGGGGGCGGCTCCGCGTGGGATACGCCGCCGTGATGCTGCGTGTGCTGGGTAAGGCCTCCCTCCTGCCAGTGCTCTGCGCGGCTCCCCTCGCCAACAGCCCGCACTGCTGGCCAGCATAGGGTGCTGCTAGGCCATGATGAGCCCCACTGGGCAATGAAGTGCCCCACTAGCCAACACAACTCTGCACTCGCCAATACAGCAACCCACTGGCCAACCCCATTGCCTTGCCCACCAGCCACATAGCAGCTCAGTAGCCACCTCCTGTTTCCCTCTCTTGGCCAACCCGGCATCCTGCTAGCCAACATGTGGGATCATTGACCCATACACATTCACACTAGTGAGCCCACTAGCCACAGACTGGAAAGGCAACAACTGGACAGGAAAGGAGGGATGCAGGGGCTCTGGGAAGGCTCAGGGGCAGGGGGCTGGTGGCTCTGGGGACACTCATGGCCTGGTACCCTCAGTGCCCGTCTCCAAGCCCTTTGTGCGGCTGACGGCGGCAGCGGCAGCAGAGGGGACAGAGGTGGCCCTGACGTGCACTGTGCGGGAGGGGACGGCACCGCTCAGCTTCTCCTGGCAGCACCGGGAGCCCCATGGAAGACTTCTGGCAGCTCCCACGGGGCTGGGAGGCTCTGGGGCAGAGCTGCTCCTGGCACCTGCCAACCGCAGTCACGCTGGCTGGTACGCCTGCACAGCCCGCAATGAGGTCAACAACCGCACCAGTGAACCCGTCTACCTCGACATCGTCTGTGAGTGCCCCGGGGCATGGCTCTGCTTCCCAGGGGGCCCTAAGGTGGGGGGAAATGGTCACCAGGCCGGGGCAGCCCCAAGGGTGAAGATACTACCATGATGCAGGTATGGCCACTTGGGTGCCTCCATGGCCACCAAGTGCCACATTGACCAGATGCACCCATGGCCATCAGCCATCAACACCATAGTGCCTCTATGGCCACCAAGTACCATGCCACCAAGGTGTATCCGTGGCCATCATTCACCACCATCATGGTACCTCTATGTCTGGCACTGTGCCACCAAGGCCACCATTCCCTGTGTTCCATCCTTGGGCACCATGCACCATAGCGTGTTCACAGCCACTGTCCTGCACCACTTCTAAGGAGGCTTCACAGGACTGTTTCCCACCAGTAGGAGGATGCCCTGATTAGAGCTGTGTCCCCTCAGCAGTGATGTCCCACAGCTAAAGGGCTCTGTGTCCCCGTAGACGGCCCCGACGAGCCGGCCATCAGCGTGGAGCCCTTCTCCCCGGAGCAGGGCAGCTTCTCTGCGGGCGAGCGGGAGGACGTGGTGCTGAGCTGCCTGGCGCCCTCCAACCCCCCCAGCCGTTACATCTGGCTGCACAATGGCTCCCAGGTGCACGTTGGCCAGACCTTTGTCATGTCAGCCATTGCTCGGGGCCAGGCGGGCACCTACACCTGCCTGGCTGAGAACACCCACCTCCAAACCCGCACCCAGGCCACCATCGTCCTCACCGTATACTGTAAGTACCATGGCCCTGGCCCGGCGTGGTGACAGCACGGTGCCTGGTGAGGATGTGTGTGGGAAGACAGGTTGGGATGACGGCACGGTGGGGATGTTGGGGTGATGGCATGGGGGGGCCCCACGGTGACAGCTCCATGCCCCCGCACAGATCCGCCGGCTGGGAGCCCCAGCTGCTCCGCTCTGGCCACCGCTGACCTGCGGGACGTGGCCCTGCGGTGCCGCTGGCCGGGGGGATTCCCTCCAGCCCGGCTGCGCTGGGTGGGTCCTAGGGAGGAGGAGGAGGAGGAGGAGAACGAAGAGGGGGTGGCGGGGCCCAGCTTTTCCATGGCCACCAGCATCGTGCCAGGGGCAGCCACGAGGAACGGCAGCTCCTTCGCCTGCGTGGCCACGCACCCTGCGCTGCGGGAGGGGGCTGTGTGCAGGACCACTCTGTGTGAGTGCGGATGCATCCCCAAACTCCCACGTCCCTAAATTGCTTTCCTCACCCTATTGCCCTTCAATCCACGTGCTATGGCTGCACCACAGATCACCCCAAAGTGAAGCTGCGTTGGCTGCCCCTTGCTTCCCCAGCACTTTTTGGGGACAAAGTCAGGCGGGGGGGCTCACCCCACCACCTGTCCCTCCCCAGGGATCCCGGCAGGCAGCCCCACATGCGTGGCTGCGGCCACCAAGCATGACGAATACGTGATGCTGCGGTGCCGCTGGGAGGGAGGCACGCCGCCGGCCACACTGCGCTGGTGGGACGGCCGGGGCCGGGCTCTGGGTGTCCCCACGCCTTCAGCCGCTGTCTTGGTGCTGAGCACCGATACCAGCCTGCGGGGCCAGGACTTCGTCTGCGTGGCCGCGCACCCACTGCGAGCTGCCAGCACCGAGTGCCGCCTCCGGCTGGGTAAGGGGGAACGTCCCCATGTGCTGTGTCCACTATCGTAGTGCCACGTTGGCCGTTGGCGTGCCACCAGCAGCCCCTCTCACTGCGCAGATGTCCCTGAACTGGAGGTGGAGCGCAGTGAGGTGGCGGTGCTGGAGGGCGGCGAGGCACGGCTGGCATGCCGACAGCGCGGCGGCACTGAGCTGGGTGCAGAGATGGGCTGGTACTACCCGCAGGAGCGCGAGGTGCCGGCGGGCACCACCAAGTACCGGCTGGAGCGCGGCGGGGCGTGGGCCAACCTCACCGTGCGCGATGCCGAGTGGCCGCAGGACGGTGGCACCTACCGCTGCGCCGCCGCCAACAGCGTGGGCACTGCCAGCCTCCCTGTCCGCCTCCGCGTGGATCGTGAGTCCCTGGGATGGCGGCACGCATCCCCGTGGTGCGCGGGGGGTGAGTTGTCCCACGGAGCGCTGTCTCGCCGCAGGGTACCCGGCCCCTCCCAACGTCACCATCAGCAAGCTGCGGTACACGCGGGCGCGCACCGAGGTGCGGCTGCAGTGGCGGACGCAGGGCGCGGGCAACCTGACCGGCTTCGTGGTGCAGCGGCGGCCGGCCAAGAAGCCCCAGCGCCGCATGCCTGGCCCCTGGGAAACGGCCGCTGGAGACATCGAGCCGCACTCCCGCGACCGGCGCCTGGGGGGGCTCGACCCCCGCGTAGTCTATGCCTTCCGCGTCCTGGCTGTCAACCACCGCACGGCCGGGCACCCCTCCGAGGTGCAGACACCAGGTGAAGCGGGCATGGGACAGCATGCCGTGCTCCTCCGGCGTCCTGGGTGGTGCCAGGCATCGGTAGGGGCTACAGAACACCCCGGGGCTGACTGCCTGTTGGCAGAGCAGGGGGTGAGCGGAGAAAGGCAGAACTGCACTCCAGTGTGAGCAGCCGTCAGTAGGTTTCAAAGCAAACAAGTGCAGGCTCCCACCTTTCTCCTCCGTTTGTGCCGGGGATGCCCGGTGTTCCCCTCACTCCCTTCTCCCCCGGTACCTCCGCACCATCCTGGCTGCTCCTCACCTCCTCACCTCCCCCATCCCAACGGGCTGATGTGCACCGCTCTCTTCCAGCTGAGCCGCCCTTCGAGGCGCTCCCAGCCGTGACAGGGGCAGCAGTGATGGGGATGCTGGTGGCCACCTCCATGTCTCTGCTGGCTGTGCACTACATTGCTCGCCACCGGGACCGCCTGCCACGTGAGTGTCGGGGGGCTCAGCAGGGTGGCAAAACCCCAACACTCCCATCCGGTGTCTGTCTGTCCGTCCATAGGGCTGCACGAGCTGCTATTCCGCATGTGAGTGCCCAACCCTCACCACACACCCAGCCCTCTCCTGCATCTCGTTGCTCACCTGAGAGCCCTGTGCCCCCAGGGCTGGCCCCTATGCCCCACAGCTTGCCGAGGATGCCAACGTGGCTGTGAGTGTGGAGGACGGAGAAGGACAGGGACAGGAGGAGCCGGGTGGCCCCAGCACAGCAGCTATGGAAGGTAGAGGGTGGGCAGAGCCACCAGCATGGTGGTACAGACTGGTGCCACTGAGGATCCCCATCCCATCCCATTGCAGAAGAGCCACACTCAGCCCCACCAGGCGACCCAGCGGATGACTCACCTGTGGATGTCAGCATCACGGTGACGGCCGTGCCCTGAGCCTGGGACACCCCTCCTCACTGCTGCTTTCCTGGGGGACGAGAGCTGGGATGTGGCAACAGCATCCCTGGGACAGCCCCATCCTCCTGCACTGTGCTGTACCCCACTGCTTCCTTTGCCTCAATAAAGGCTGCAAGAGAGCATGGTCCCTGCAGACACGGCGGGGATCTTCTTCCACAAAGCCTCAGTCTGGGTGGGGAGGGAGCAGAGGGGCTGCAAACCCAGGGCTGGGGATCCCAGGAGGTGAGGGTGAAGCTGTGGGATTCTCAGCCTTTACCCTTTATGTGGAAAGGGGCTTCACCCAGAGGAAATCCCCCAACATCCCTCCTCCTGGCACCCGACTATCATCAACCTGGACATGGGCTGGGCTGCAGGTGGAGCGCCGCAGAGGAAATCCTTTGGGCTGCTTTATTGTGCTCCAACATGGACTGCCAGCACCCAGACAGCAAGCCAGGCTCTGCTGCTCTGCGGAGGGGGGAGATGCATCACTGCTCCCAGGGAGCAGGAGGAGCTGGGATGGCTGGGGAAGGGGAGATCTCTGCCTGGAGAGCATGGAGGAGGCAGCCCTCAACTTCGGGTTTATGCGAGAAAGGAGAGGTGCTGGCACTGCCCTGCATCTCGTGAACCATCCGCCCAACCTCAGCGCAGCGCCGCACCGGCACCAATCACCACTCCGCCATCCCATCGAGCAGCAGCATTCACTTTAATATTTATCAAACCACCAAAAACAACAAAAAAAACCAACACGCAACAACTACATCATTCAACATGTGCAATTCCCAAAGAAATATTACATCTTCTTCGGAAAATAGAGTGTATTTACCCATGTGCCAACAAGCACACGTCTGGAGCTCAGCGCAGGGCAGAACCGCAGCAGTGATGTGTTCAGAGGTACACGGAGGAACAGAGAGAAGTTTGTCCATTTGTTTTTCCTCTAAAAGCCCAAAGATGGGGAGAAAATGGGCTGATGCACACACGGTTGTTGAACTCATCGCTTGGGGAAAGCAGGGAGCTGCAAGGCGCCTGGAGCCCAGCAGAGCTCGCTGCTGGTTCTGGGAAGGAAAGGAGCACTGCCAAAGCCACGGGAAGGACGGGGTTTGGGTGGACAAAGAGCAGTGGGAGGAGCGGGGCTGTGCACGCAGCCTGAAGGTGGGGCGCTCCCATGGAGCGGAGCGAGACCAGCGGGAGGTTCGGAGTTGGGCACGTGGAGGTGGGAGAACCACAACTGAAACCCCACAGTGAAGGCAGAGCTCAGACACGTTTTAAAATAAAATACAATCAATGGAAGACAAACACTTAAAACAGTGTCACTCGCTATAAATAAAGCAGTCTGCAGAGAGGTGCTGCTAACAGGGCAGATCGCAGCCTCCATCTCTGTCCGCCTGGCTCAGCCCATGGCCCCGCTCCATCTGACACCAGACCTGCTCCACCCTCCCGAATTCACACCAGCATCCTGCGTTGGCATCAAGAGAGCAGAGCAGCAAATCCGGGAAAGGGTACTGCCCTCACGTGGTGCTTGTCCGGGGAGCTTTGCCTCCCTCTGGCATGCGCTCAGTCTTGCAAACATGAGAACTAAAGCATGCAGAGGGCAGAAACGACGGTACACAGCACAGCACCACTGCCAGGCTCCGGGCACAAAGCATCAACCAGAATCCTACTTGCGTGGCAGCCCAGCTCTGAGCCAACACATCCTCATTAAGGGCTCTATTTATAAAGCACATAACACGTTATATGTACCTCCGTGCTGTACACAGAGCAGACATTCAGTGGGGAACAGAGCCTTGGGTCGGGCACAGCTCTCAGAGCTGCACCTGCAGCGCTCCGCTCCCCCCCAGCCCCTCCCCACTCAGCCCGGGCTGCACGTGTGGCCGCGGGGCAGCTGCAAGGTGATGAAGGCACTCAGCAGCCGGGCTATGCGCTGCTTTTTGGAGAGAGTGCTTTACGAGCACAGCTTCATTGCGTTTCCTCTGATTAAATTTGGAAGGAAAAAAAAAACCACCACCAAAAAACCAACGCAGCAGTGAAGGCTGCAGCGCCTCCACCCGCTGCACGGCGCAGCACAGCCAAGCAGTGCTTATCCCCTTCTGTCCACTCCCGGCGGAGCAGTCTGAGCGCAGCCCAACCCGGCGCTGCAGCACCGCGCACCCAAAGCAGCCAACGCAGCACTGAAGCCTCTCCTCAGCAGCGCCCCTCTGCCGGCTCCATGGAACACACACTGCACATTTCCCAGCGTTGTTCTTTATATTATTTCCAATCTTTTTTTGTTTATATACACAGAACCAGGCTAGTTTCACGGTGCGTGGGAAAAAAACGAATCTCAAGGCATAAATAATATAAAAAGGCAACCATTTAAAAACAAGATACATTCATATGACACTACTACAAAAAATAAATAGTGACTCTCTCTGTTATAATTAAGGCCCCTCCATCAGTCCCTCCAGCGCTCCCCTCAGCTCTCCTGCAGTGGGGGCTGCCCAGAACCACGCAGCGTTGCAATCCAGCCTGGTTTGTCCCTGCAGTCCTTGGGCACAGGCTGCAGAACCAGCGGGCTCCAGCTCAGAACGTGGTTTGGTGTTTCTGAGAGCGCACAGCTGTCACCTGCAAAGCAAGAGCAACGTGCTTTCAGCTCAATGTACTCACGAGCACAGAGGAAGTTCAGGTTACCGGACCTTGGCAAAGCACTCTGAGAGTGGCTTCACTCCCATAAAACGCTGGGGAAGCGTTGGGCAACAGCACGGCGCCTTTGCTCTACTCGAGCACACTGATGCTGCTATCCAGCAGGTCGGGATGACACGGCCCAACCCCCCCAGCATTCCTGTGCCGCCCTCACCTCCAGCATGGCTTTAGGCCACCCCAGATGCCCGCTCATTAGGGAACACGCCATTGGGCAGCATCTCAGCCCCTACGTCTGCCTTGGGAGCCCGTGGGTTTGCTGAGGGTACAGGCAGCCATGAGCCAGCAGCAATCAGCCGCAGCCTCACTACCTGCAGCATGCCTGCAGGGTGAGCTCATTTAGAGGCACCAGTCAAGAAGAGCACGCTCAGCTTCACCACCACTTTTCTGCAGGAGGTGGAACACAGCCCTTCTTCCAAAGGCCAGCTCTTTTGCGAACTTAATAACCAGTCTCTCCGCAATCAATTAATTGCCATTTATGGAGCATCCCAGCGCTGGGTGCCGCCCCATCCCCGCGCCTCACCATCCGCGTACTCCAGGCAGAGCGGCCCGGCGCTGCCCCTGCAGCAGGGCTGGGGGCTGGGGGGCTGCTCGGCCGTCTCCATGCTGTCCTCCTCCATCTGCCCGCTGTGCTCGGGGACGCCGGAGGCCAAACACATGGCCACCATGATGTGGCTCAGGGGCTTCATCTCCAGGCTGTCCTGCTGGTAAGGTGCGACGATGGGCACGACGGGCAGCGCGCTGCTGCTGAAAGTGCCGTTGGTTTTGGTGAAACACCTGAGAACGTAAGCCACAATCACAGAGTATTAAGGTGGGGAAAGACCTCTCAGATCACAAAGTCCAACCCACCCCAACTGTGCCCACGTCCCTCAGTGCCACATCCCCACGGCTCTGGGACACCCCCAGGGATGGTGACCCCCCCCCCCCGGGCAGCTGTGCAGGGCAGCACCGCTCTTTGGAGCAGAGATTGTTCCTCACATCCAACCGGAGTGGGATACCAGCAGTTACTGTGAGCCCTGATCATCTGCACGTTTTCCCTTTCTACCACTCGACTTAGCATGAGAAACTGTGATTTTTAAGTACTTCACCATGTGTTATTTACTGTAGAGATGTTGCCAAGTGAGTTCTGAATGTATTTTTGGATCAATCCTAACATTAAGAGAAGGATCAAGCGTTTCTTCTCCCAACAGACAGCTGGAAACACTGCAAACATTTGCTCAGTTGCCTCCCCTGTCCGCTGTGACCCGACCATTGACTTGCAGGTCTCCACCAGGGCAGCCCCACACGGCGGCCTTTCACCGCCAACAGAAAGAGCTCAGGTTTGAGACCCAAGCAGCAAACTGAAGTGCCTCGGAAAACAAATGCTGAAGTGTTATCGGAGTGGACGCAAACTACAAAAATATATTCAACACTATAAAGGCAAAATCCCGTGCGGTGCAGCTCAGATCGTGACCCCGCCATACACACACAGGGCTGTGAAATCAGAGTTAGACTGCGAAATGAATTGTTATAGCCAAGGTATTTAACCTTCAACAAAAAGCAGCTCGAGACCTTAACAGACACGCATGCCGTTGCAGCAGGCAGGGAAAATGCCTGCAGTGTTTGCAGCTCCACCACAATGTAGACTCGGCGAACATTTATATAAGCAAATCCTATGCACGGCAGCCCAAAATCACACTTCACTGTGGTTTTATACAAAACCATCATTACCACAAAAGTAAAAGGTTCACTTGTATAGCTGCCACAGGCCAGGAAACTACCCCCAGCGCGCTCCCTGGATGGATACGCAGGTAGAGCGAAAGCAAGGACCCCAGAATGCAGCGCGACGCCGTCACCTTGTCCTTCACACCATCCTGCAGTGCTCTTCCCATCCGTCTGTCTGAACCCAGCACTGAGCTACGGATGGAGCACAGCTCTGTGTTATGTGAGAGCCCAGCATGGCCAGCACAACTCCCAGGCGCTCAAGGGAAGGCTGAACAGGCTTCCAACTCCACGCACAGATTATAAGCCCATATGCCAAATAGACACAACTCAGAGCATTTCTTTGCTGCCAGGTCTACACAGAACTGTCGCCTGCCCCGCTCACGATGATGAGCCCCATCCATCTCCCCGCACGTCGCTGTTTATTGCCACTTACTGCACTACCCAAGTGCTGGCGCTCAGAGCTGGCATCCACACAGCCCACGTGGGCTCCAAGCCCTCGCCATGTGCAACACTGCAGGCTTACCCCTATGACTGCTGGGAGGATTCCTTTTCAGAGTGCTTTTTCCCCCCAGATAAGCTGAAGCGACAGTGCCCACCTCCAGTCAACACAGAGCCATGAAGGCTGCGAAGGCCTCTCCGGCCCCCGACCCTTCCTGCTGTGCCCACTGACCCCACAGGCCACACGGGGCAGAGATGGAGAGCCTTCATGGCACTCACAGCTCCCCGCTCCGTCCTTCCGCCCTGAGCCGCCTCCAGATCATTATTCCAAGTACCAAAATACCACAAAAGCCACTGAAGAATCCACATGAAACACATCTGGGCTTCAAACAAATCCATTTATTAGTTTGCATTTCTCTCCGCAGAGGTTTTGACTACACTCACTCATTATTTAAAAAATTCTTAGAGAAACCCATTTAAGATGTTTGGTTTTGCATGTTTATGGGACTTTCTTTTTAAAGACACAGAGGTCAGTGCAGCGCTTTGTATTACTACACTGGCTTGAATGGAGCTTCAAGACAGCGGTTCAGCTTTTTTAGCTTAAAAACCACATTCTGATGGAAACTGGCCATGGGCGTACCCGGAGTGAGCAGCAATGGAAAATCTCTGCTGCAGAAAACACGCCTCGCATCGACGCTCAGTGCTACAACCCGACAAGCCATCATGCACAGCCCTTCGACCCGTTCGCTCGGGATGTGAGCGCGGGTCTCAGCTGGGAACACAGCGTGTGCCAAAGGGAACCTACAGAGAGCAGGACTCCAAGCCCTCGGTGACCATCGAGGACCCAAAGAACGTCAGTGCAAAAGCACCAGAGAGCCACAGCAAAAAGAAATCTGCTTTGAACCCCATTGCAATCAGCACAAATCACGCTCATCTCCCCGGCTTTGTCCACCACAGCAAAGTGGGCATCCACGACCCGGCAGCCCCCACCTCTGGCAGAGCTCCATGAGCAATAACCAAAGACAGGGGGATCCCACTGCTCCCACCCCTCTGTGCCCACTGCGTCCCTCAGCACCACAGCCCACAGCCCCAGGGTGACCCCCAGTCCCAGCATGTCATGTTATGGAAGGATGAAGCATTTCAATGCCATTTTGAGCTCTGTTTTCAGAGGTAAAACCACAAAGATGAAGCATGCAAGTTTTCAGCCTTTGGGAACTACTGAACTCCAGCTCAGCTCCTTTGGATGCACACTGGAGGGTAACTGCCAGCTTTAATAAGAGACAAAATTCAAAGTATGATTGAAAAGACCCCAAATTTACCACTCAGCCTGTCCAGAACATCCAACTTCCAGCCCTTAAATAACCAGGGACCCCCTCAGAAGCCTGGAAGGCAGCACATCCTCCACAACCCTTCCCAGCAGAATGCCCAACGAGCGCCTGGCTCCCCACCATGGCACGCAGTGGATCCCCTCCCCACACACCCAGCTCCCTCCCCCCCGTGCTCACCTGTTGTTGTTGCGGCAGTTCCTGCAGCTGATGCACTCAGGAGGTTCCGCCTGTGGCAGCGCTGCATGCAGCCCCCCGCCCTGCATGGAGACAGCGGTCAGTGTGGGGGGAGCAGTGCCTCAGTGCCCCCCATCCCTGCGCCCCGAGCCCCCAGCCCTGCCCAGCCCTGGGCCCACATCCCAGCGCGGTAACACTGCGCCATTATACGGAGCCAAGGCGAGGGGCTCTGCCAGCGCGTGTCGGAGAGCAAAGTAAGCAACTGCAGCTTAGACAAGTATGCTGTAATTTCCCTGGCCTGTTTTCAGCTTAATGCGCTCAGGTTTAATTTAATAAACACACTGTAAATATGTTTATTTTTAACGCCGATGACAGACATGAAAGCAAATCGCTGTTCGTTAGCGACCTGTGCCTCTCGGGGAGACAGCACTAAATCTGCAGGGCTGATGTCACGGCACAAACCCATCCCACCTTCCTGCAATTACCCCGATTAGATCACTGCACTTCGCTGCGCTGAGTTTTGAAACACTCGGTATTTGTACAGATGGGGTAATTCCTTCGCCAGCAATGACTCCGGGTGAGAGGGATTTGGTGCTGTTGGTTTTGGCTGCGGGGCCCATTACGAGCGAGCAGAGTGCCCAGATTAACACATACCTCATTGTGAGGGGCAGCGCGAGAGCACCGAGCGGGGACGGCACAGCCCAGCGGGCTGCGTGGGACCGGGCAGGGTGGGAGACCCCAACCAGAGCCTGACCAGAGCCCGACCAGAACCTGACCAGAGCCTGAGAGCTCACGCTGATGGTGAGGGTGGGTTCTGCCCAGGGAGGCTGCTCAGCCAGATAGGGATCGCTGAGGAAATGCCTAATTAGTGTTGATTGCCATCCTGCCAGTCTCTCTCTTCCTCATTCAGCCCAATCAATGGAACAATAAAGAAAGTCCTAATGAGAATGAGAACATCCTGTTCCTCTGCTCCGCTGCTCTGGGTGGGAAGGGGTTGCCTTACTCAGCTCTGCACGACACAGAGGGGAAAAACAGCACTAAACCAACACTCAGCTGCTCCTATGAGACAGCATGCCGGGGTTTGCTGCCCACGTCTCAACACAGAGACGCTGAGCAGAGCTGTGGCTGCACGTGCACCAGGTGCTGCCTCCAAGGGGCAGATGAGCAGCGACAGAACAGCGACATCCGCAGCACTGCCAGGCTGCCGACGGGCTGGCTTTCAAGTGCCACAGAGCCACCCCTTGCCCAGGGCGTGGGCAGGCCGAGGCTTTTAGGAGTTCACCCGCTGGTGGGGTGGGCAGGTCAGGGGAACGTGGGTCCAGCAAATGGCCAACCAACGGCCCAGCAGGTGAGGACCCAACGTCTCTGCCCTTGAATTGCAGTGATCCAAGTGGCAACTACTGTGCAAGTGCTAATTTGTTCTTCAATAAAACGAAGCGCTTGCGTCCAATTACCAACACAAACAATAGCCCCCTTTCTGCCTCCCAAACCAGCATGCTGTTTCTCAGACTTCTGAACTTTTTCTTTCAGTTTTCCTGGGCACTGTTCACAGTTTTGTGTAAGTTTAGTAAGTTTGAATGCAAGCCATCTGTTTCCATAGACAATAATGAAATCATTATTCTCTCTTGGAAACGGGACACATTTCAGCAAATGAAGTACTTTTCCACAACATACAAAGGCTGGGCCGTGGATTTAAATTAGTTTTTAATTTTATTTTCAATTAAATAAAATAAAGGGGGCAGTCTGTCTCAAAAGTCACAAATGAGGGACTAAAAAAAAGGCTCTCATTGCGTCACTGCGTTTCTGATGTATGGGCTATTTTATGGAAGCTCCTGCTACGTTTGTGCTTTGCTATAATTAATAGCATTGCTTAGATCTGAAACAGGTGGGGGAAAACGGGCGATCCATAAAGCTGCAGAATAAGCAGCTATAATTAAATCTACTTAACTCGAAGATTGAGAAATACCACATGTAGAAGCCAAGCGTCCCAACACAGCGCAGAAGTATTCTCAGAGCTGTTTGTTGGGAGGGCAGGGGCAGATTTCCCAGAGTAAGCGGAATTCTTGCTGTCATCCGATATTCTCAAATGGAAACCACGATGTTTGTATCAGAAATATCAGCCTGGTTGCCTCCTCGGGGAGCAGCCGCTCCGCGGAGCGGCTGTTATCAATGGATGAGTACCTCCCCGCCAGCACCAAGCCCGCCGCTACGGCCCCAAGCTTACGTTCAGCAGGCGGTGGGCGCGCTCACAGTCCAGGTGTGCGCCGGGCAGGGAGCCGCTGTGCAGCCCAAGCCCTCCGTTCATGGCCCCATCGAGCCCCCCGGCTGCCTTGTGGTGGTGCGGGCAGCCGCTGCCAGCGCCGCTGCCGATGAAGCTGCCGTGGACGCTGCCGTTGACGCGGCTCGTGCCGGGCAGGGTCGTGTATTTGATCATCTGCCCGCTGATCTCTGCCCCTTGGTACAGGTAGCCAGGAGGGTCGTACTCTGCAAGAGAGCTAGGCGTGAGGACCGCGGTTCTGCCCCAGAGAGCTCGTGTACTGCCAAAGGGCATCTGAGAAACAGGAGAAACTCATTTTGTCTTCCTGCAGCTTTTGTGAGTTAACCGAGCATCTCAGTGCTCACTGTGCAGGCGTGGAAAGCAGCCACACCCTGCAGCACAGACCAGGAGCGCCGTGCTGGAGGGCTCTGCTGCCATCAGTCACACACTGAGCACGGCCCCCGGGACCAACAGACCCACTGCTACCCCAGAACTGCTCCCACAGCGCTCCTGGGCTGCAGCCGGAGGCACCATCTTATCTTGCAAGAAGTTTGTGTGATTTCTCGTCAAAAGAGTGAGGACATTTAAAAATAACCACAGGCAATGGAAAGAACAGGGATGATTTCTGCATTAGGAAAGGCCATTAAAGGACTTCTGTTAGCACAGAAACTCTGAGTGGGCAATGAGCGCTGAGCTCCAACGTGTCAGCACTGTGCCTGGTGCAAAGCGCCAGGTTCTGCCCATCAACACCGCTCTGAAAGACCAGGGACTGAATTCTGCTTCACTGCGGGTGAGCAGGAACTGGGACCCGTCCTCCCGGCGCTGGGCTGAACACCGCGACGAAAGGAAACCACAAACCAACTCACTCTGCATGGCGTTCTGCTGGCGGTTCTTCCACAGACACATGGCGATGAAAATGATCAGGATGAGGACCATCACGCCCAGCACGCAGCCCACGATCAGGTACAGCATGTCGCTGCTGCGCACCGGCCCGGAGGACGGACCCCCGCTGCCCCCCGCCCGCTCGGGGGGGCTGGGCGGGGTGCTCAGCTCCTTCGCTGGGTATTCGGACGCTCCTGGCATGCGCTTCACTGCGTGAGATGGGAGACAGGGAGGGGCACGTTCACCAAAGGAGTTTTCTAAACGCATTTTTTCACTATGAAACGAAAATAATGACTGCTGGAGTTACAATCCTAATGCCTCAACGAGAAACCTTCCAAGTAGTATTGAAAACTGTAAGGAGAAGGCCAACTGCTATTGGGTAGTAACTATTTGCCTTGGAAGACGGCTGTCATCCAGCTCGCTAACCCTCCCACTGAGGTCACTGGGAGCCTTAGCACACAGCTCAAAGCACGCTGCAGTAACTCCAACTGGAGGGCACCCATCTTTCCACTCCTGAGGTCAGGAGAAACCACAACACACATTTCTATTCCCCCGCTGCTGTCAGACAACCAACTCGGATCTGATGTGAACCCTGCTGACCCCGCGCTCCAACCACGCTGAGACGCAAAGAGCTGAACAGGAAACACAGCAAGCACAGTTAACCCAGGAATCACACCATGCTGATTCCCAGAGTGCCACAGCTCAGATTCTCCCCACCCGACACGGACACCTTCAGGAGCTGCAGCGGAGCAGCCCCGTAGAGGCAGCAGCTCTGTGCAGGTACACCAAATGAGCAGCATCACCCTGCAAACCCCACCCCCGAGGGAGCAGCGCTGCACGGCGGATCGCTGAGCCCCGGCTGTGAGGAAGGCTGCATTCCCTGCAGGCTCAGAGCTGCGCCCCGCGCTGCTCCCAAAGGCACTGCAGTGCTGGCCAGGCGCGGGGTGAGAGCCGTCCTTGGGAGCGCAGCCCGGCAGCTTCACTAAAAACAACCCCTGCTACGGAAGACAAAACAATCCCTCGGAACATTCCAGAAAATTCCAGTCTTCATTACAGACAACGTTTGCACTGCAACCCCCCAGGGCAGCAGAGGCACCGCTCACCCTTCGTCTCGCAGATCATCACGTTGCTGTACTCGCTTTCACCACCTTCGTTATAGCATTGCATTTTTATGTCGTACGAGGTTTCTGGCTGCAGGTGATTTATCAGGTGCCACTGCTTTGTGCCTGTGGAAAAACACATCAACTGCATTTCATTCACTGGGATGACTCAGAGCTGGGCACGGCTGTGGGAACGGCGGTGATGGCAGCAGCTGTGCCCGACCTGCAGCACCCCGGGGCTCCACGAGCCGGCACGGTGGGGATGGGACTCGGTGCTCTGAGAGCTTCTTCCTGGCCTCAGTAACTCTGTGATCCTATCTGGGGACACGGCCAGTGAGGTGGGGATGGGGCAAGGGTTGGACTTGACCTCACAAGTCCTTCCCAGCCGTAACAGTTCCATGGCTGTGCTGTTGCAGGGCTGTATGGAACATATGGTGGTGGCTCTCCTGCTGGAGGAGAAGGTTTTGTTACGGACCTGCAAAGCTTAAGGCTCACTGTGACCCAAAACCCATCCTGCCAAAGCCTTCTGATGAATGAGGTTTGGTTTAAGTACTTTGGTTTAAGGATTTCTGTTTGTTTAAGTTTTTCTGTTTGTTTGTTTTCCCACACAAACGGAAGTCCCTGAGCTCAGGACCCCAAGCCCAGCTTTTCAGCACATTTACAGCAGCACTGCTGCACATCTTCAGCACGGCACTGCTCTGCTCTACGCTGCAGTGCTCCACAGCATCTTACAAACTATTTCTCATAGAACAAAACTCCCTCACACCACCTCCAGTGCTGTGCCAGCACTCAGGGCACAGAGAAGGGCTCAGCAGATGGAGCAGCTGAGCCGCAGAGCGGGAGGACTTCTCCCTGCAGCACGGTGCACAGGAAGGGCACATCTGGGCTCCTCGAAGCACACAGAACCCACCATGCACGGCACGAGATGCAGCAGGAAGCAGCACCGGGCGCCGCCGCCTGCCCTGCAGAGCCGCATTCCAGCAGTGCTAATGGGACGCTCTGTCAGCCCTGGCTGCCCGCCAGCATTCCCTGGGACACCTCCTGCAGCACGGAGTGCTTCCACATAAATCACTCCCCGCTTTTACTTTCGTGGGCCTGTGACAAATTTTAATAAACAGCGACTCTTTTTTTTTGCTTCTCTTTTCCCCTCGGGGAGTTTAATTAACTGTTTGAGCACTCCTAATCCCTCTTGGAAAATACCACCTTGAACTGTTTCCACTGTTTCTAAGGAGCTGTCACAGCACCTCCTGATTTACGCATTGCCAGCAGGAGGACGGGATGCAGGCAGGTCCGGTGCTGCCCTGCAGGGCTGCAGCCCTTCTCCCACAGCCCCCCCCCCCCACATTCCTATTGCTAATCACTGCACCAGGTTTTAGGTTTCCTCTCCAAACCATTAGTGGGACTGGAATCAGAACAGGCACTTTAACTGTCCTCTTCGCGCACCATTAGCGAGGGAAAACATTTAAACAACTGACATCAGACTGCATTTACATCTTAATTTCAGGCTCCAGGACCCTCAAACGGAGACACGCGGCTGCTCTCCCTTCGCTTCTTTGCTTAAAGCTGCTGGAAGACGGTGAGCAGCCATTGCAGATGGGACTTTCTGTTAAGTAAGATCTGCTTTGGCCTGCAGCGCTCCTGAGGTGGGAGCAGAGCTCTGGGTGCCTCCAACAAGACTGAACAGGGAGCGGAGGAACGGCGGCATTGCTCAGCACCGCTCTGTGCTGCCCGCGGCACCGCGCCTGTCAGAGCAGGGAGGGATGCGGAGGTAACAGAGGGAAAACAGGGCAGGAGGAGTGATTTATGGCACAAACATCATCACAGCTCCCCACGCACGGCAGTCACGCTTCAACCAAAAACTGCTCTCTGTCCTCTGCCCCCCAGGAAGCTGCTTGGGGGCACAGCAGCTCTGGCACAAGGTCTGGCTAAGATACATTTGCAGACGAAGCTGCAGGCTGCACAGGCTTCTGTAAAGCAGAAATGGTGGATCTCCAATAGCTTTATGGAGGCTGATGTCACACAGCACAGCTCTGTGCAGCGCTGTCCAGCTGAGGGAAACGTTCAAAATAAAGGCTTGTTCCCCTTATAACCGAAATAAACGAGGGGAGAAAATAATTACCGTCATCGGGGCGGAATGAGATCACTCCGTTTACTCAGCCCGAGCAATAAGGACGTGAAGTAAAATGTTTTTAAAAGGCTTTTCCACTTCTGGACTAATATAGACATTATCTAATGACTTCTTCCAGGAAAATGGTGATCTAATGTGCACTGAGAAAACAGAGCTGATCAAAAGGCGAAACGAAGCACTGCTGTACCTGTAGCCACAGCACAGCTCCCACCACAGCCCATCACAGCAGAGCTGCCCCACGCAGATGTACAACAGCACAGCCTCACAACCACTGTTTAGTTCTCGAGTTTCAGCGTGAGTGAGGGCTCAGAAGGAAGCAACAAGTCCATGTGTGGGCAGAACGTGCTGCTATGGGGCTGAGATAGCAGCTCCCGTGAAATATATGGTAAGGGCTCCATTCGGGAAAAGCAGTTTAGATTTCATATAAACACAGCCAACATGGCTACACGGAGATCCTCCCCACCACGCCGTGCTGCTCAGCGTGCAAACAGTACCCGTACCTTCCACAACATCCCTCTTGTAGTCGCTGTCGTTGTCGCTGTCCGTGGGCCGATAATAGATATAAAACCCTTGGATGGGGGTGTTGTTGTTGCTCGACGTAATGTACTAAAAGAGAGTTCAGCAGACCGCGTTAGGCAAGAACACATTCCATGGATTCAGTCATTAAGGTTGGAAAAGAGCACTAAGATCCCCATCCCTCCCCCCCATCCTGCTGACCACAGCCAGCACCCCACCATCGCTGTCTCCCATCACCTGAGCTGCGGATGACACCTCCCCCTCCCACACCATTTTAATGACATTCGATTAGGGTTTGACCATTAACGGACTGAAAATCTGAGCATATAACGGAACGGAGAAGTTAAAACCACTCTTAGCTCAGCCAGGATTCAGGTCACTCCATCCAGCTCAGAATACTTGAGTATAACTTTAAGTTATGCGGCCTCCCGAGGAACGAGGGGTTATTTCAAGTTTATTATCCTTAACATCTCTTAAGACTAAGCTAGCAGAGCAAACTAACACTGGGAACTCCACACGTTAAATCCTCCAAAGTATACCAGGGGGTTAGATTTCAAAACAAGAGCAAAGAATTTCTGTGGTTTCAGTAAGGACTTTAAAGCACTTGTTTACAGAAGACAAGGTACCAGGGGAAAGGCAAACGTTTCTCTAACATGAACCTCTGCTAGAAGCAAGGCAAGACGGCGGGCTTCTAAAGGCAGCACAGCACCAGTGGCAGTCCAGCCTGGAGGGAGGGAACAGGTATGGGCTGACAGGTGACGGTTGTACGTGATGATCTTGGTGGCCTCTTCCAACCATCTCATAATGATTCTTAAAGACCACAGGTTCTAAGCAGCAGGAATCGCAGCAGACAAGGCCAGCTGCTCAGCTGATGGCTGGCAGTGGTTTGGGCAGAGCTCTGCTCTCTGCCGCCTCCTGGGATGCCCACGCAGGACGGCCAGACCCACAGAGCTCCCACGTGGGTACGTCAGGCAGAGGAGTGTGAGCAGAGCCAGAGCTGCCTGTACTCACCGTCCACTTCAACATGATCTGAGTGTCACTGATGGCTTCAGTGTAAGCAATGTGGGGCCCGGCGATGGGGCGGCTGGAGAAGCGGTGGGTGAAGCCTGCGACCTGGTAGGGGCGGGACGCGGCGCTGCGGGGGCTCTCCCCGTAGTTGTTCACAGCGATCACACGGAACTTATACATCTCTCCTTAAAAGGGAAGAAGGGGAAGAAAGTTGGAGCAAAACAAGCACCAGAAACGGGATTCTAGGAGAGACTAAACAGATTAGGAAGCAGTTTTTGCACAACATCCAATTGGGAAAAAAATACTCAGAACTCATTGCCACAGACTGATGTGGCCATCAGAAATATAAACAGCTCATAGGAGCGATGAGGGAAATTCACTCCAGAAAAATGCGAAGACATCACAGAGGGATGGACTCCATCAGCTCAGGAATCCCTCAACTGCAAAGCAGCGGGCACTGAGAAGAGCCTTCAGAGGGAACTCACTGCCCGTCCCCTCTGCTCCTTCCCTAAGCTTTCATGGCTGGGCAATGGGAGAAAGCAAACCAGTCCGTCCAACCCTTCCTTAATGCATTTTCTTCTCTTTTTTTTTTTGGCATTCTGAGCATTTACCAGAAGGACAATTAAGTTAAAAATAGCAGTAATACACAATCCCCTCTTTGCATGCAGAAGCACTGAATTATGGTGCGGATGCTTCTCTTGTCCATTTGGACAGCCAGACATCAACTCAAATTCACATAAGAGTCCCATCCCAAAGCACTGCCCTGCAGCAGCAGCCACCCCAAGGCGGAGGAGCAGCCTGCAGTACCTGGCTCCAAACTGCGGACCTCCACGGACAGCTTGGAAGGAGAAATGCTGTCGGCTGCAATCAGCCAGTCGCTGCTCCGGCCCACCCGCCTGTACTCCACTTTGAAGGCCGTGATGGGAGAGCCCCCGTTTGCGCGGGGGATCCACGTGACGTAGACGGAGGACTCGGACGCGGTGGAGATGGTGGGGCGGTCGGGAGCCTCTGGAACTGAAGGGTGAAATTCGGTTACAAGAGGACCAACACAGCTGGAACTTCATTTTCTGGAGCAACTGATTAAATGAGTTAATGATTAAATTAGACTTTGTGCATTAACGCAGAGAATCCCAAATCCTCCTCTATCAATGATCCCCTTACTCTTCTGGAAAGGACGCTTAAAGAGAAGGATGGAGGAACAGAATTACCCCCCTCAGTGAGGTGACATCCAAATGGACGTGGCAGTGCTACCCCACCCCACCTCCAATGGAAATGGGAACACACTGAGTGAATGGTGAAAACCTCCGTCATCTTTTGAAACTGCCCCAGGCCCCAGTGAGACTTCAGCCCACCCACACTAACGAGCACTACGCTGCCCAAACCATCACTTGGAAGAAAGGAGAGCAAAGAGCAAAGGAAGCATGCAGCAAACGATGTACTTACGGAGCTCACTGGAAGTTACAGACAGCATTGGGACAGAGAACAGGAAGAGCTGTGTTAGTGAACCTGCTACAGCCATTGTGAGCACTGAGAGCTGCACTGCTAACCCCCCTCATGGACACAGCCTGGAGCAGCCACAGCAGCATAGCTGGCACACACAGCGGGGCACACAGGGTCCCCTCGGCCGGCCCCTCTGATGTAAAAAGGGACTCTGATATTTATCAGGAATGTGGGTTATGCACAGAAGACTTTTATCTCATTTCTGAGAGCCAAACACGCAGGTGACAGCACCCTTTGAAATCCTATCTGCCCGCTGGATTAGGATGTGCATCTGTTACATTCCCAGCTCCAACACCTCTCCGCACAGCAGCTGTACAGAACACACTGCTGTGTGCTGCCCTGGGCCATGCAGGAACCGCCCCGCCCCACAGCACAGCCAGCATCGCCATGGGAGTGCAGCACAGACAGGAGCAGAACACCCGACGGTGTGAGGGTGCTGCTTTGGTCTCACCCAGAGAAGTTCCATGGGAAATACACCTCCAGGAGGCTCCATGAATGAGTACGAATAAAGGAGGCAATGCAAGCAGCCAGAGCAGAAAAAGCACACGAGTTAACTTGGGAGCACCGCTTCGAGTCAAACACAGGAGCGACAAACAGCCACAGACCCACCTCCGCTGTGCCGAGACGCATCGGGGAGCACCACTCCGAAGTTGTTGGTCCCTTCATGGACTATGGGGTGCTTTGGGATGCCCACCGGTGGAGATGGAGCCTGTGTGTTTTTTGAGGATGACGTTCTTTCTAAGGAACAGGAGATACACAGCCCATCATCCCTGGGGTTGGATAAGAAGTTCAGTAACAAAACCACTGGCGCTGGGCTGTGTCCATGCAGCCATCCATATGGATTGTGAATTGCAGGAAAACAGTCCTTTTTTACCAAAATCTCTTGTACAGAAATCTGAAAAAATATCCAATTGTTTGTATGCTTCAGCATAGAGCCAGCAGCTCCCCAGCTAAAAGAAAGGCACCTGCAGAGCTGGTCATGCCCAGCAATGTTTGCTGCCCAGCTATTTAGCTACTGGAGGCTGCTCTGCAGCAGCTGCATTGTAGAGCATTTCATGCACAGCTCAGCAGACAACACGGAATCGTGTCCTCTCGAAAGCCGAGGACGTGGGAAAGACGGCTGTGCTGCACTGCACAGCTGTGCAGGGAGCGGGGGGCCCTGGGTGTCCCAGAGTCGCGGGGATGTGGGTGCCGTGGGGTGGGGGATCTCAGTGGTCTTTCCAACCCGAATGGCTGTGATTCCGTACCTTTGCTGGTGCGGAATGTCAGCATGGCAGGCTGGCCTTCGCCAGCGGCGCTCCTGGCCACCATCAGCACTTCGTAGAGGCTGGAGGGCTCCAACTCGCTGAGCCGCAGCTCGTTCTCGCTGCCCGGGACGCGCACTGTGTGCCAGCCGCCAGCCGCGCTCACACCGTCATCCAGCTGCGCGGGACAGAAACGGCTCAGCATCACCAACAAATCCCAGTGCAGCACTCAGATCCACAACTGCTCAGCGCACAAACACCCAGAGGACATCTCTAACCTGCCAGGATCCCTCACGTTTTCCTCTGCCTTGCCACGGTACACCTGTTGGGTGATGCCATCTCCAAACACTTTGCCCTCAAATCAGCACTTCTGCCTTCACAGTGCTCCTCCGCCCAACCTCCCTCGCCATCCCGCCCCACAAATGCACTCACTTTTGATAAGCCAATCATTTTCTCTTGCACCTAAAACTCCAAGAGCCCAACTGACTTGAATACTTCACTCAGCCACGAGCTCGGGGCAGACGTGTGTGTTGTTCCAGGCCGGACCCAACACCCTAACGAGAAGGATGTGCTCCCTGAACCATCCCAGCTTTCCCTGCACTTAAGCACCTTTAAATATCTGTTGGCTGAAATGGGCAACAAAAGTACATCTCAGTCCTCCTGGAGGATGGAAAAAAGGCCGCCAGGGAGACCAAAGATTCGCTTTTTTCTAACAAGGAAGGAATCCCAGCTGACACTTTAACAGTGAGCTCGGCAGCTCTGCTGAAGCAGATTGAGGGCAGTCCCTTAATGCTCGACCTCTGCAGAAAAACATTACCCCAAATCCTGAAGGAAAAGACAGAATCTACCAAAAATAAACTACCAAACAATGTAAGACTTTAATATAACATGGAAGGCAGATCTAAATGCCACGGATTATCAAGGGTTATGCAGAGGTCTCTGTTCCAGCACTCCCCTCTGAAGAGATCCCTCTTCCAGTGCCGTTATTCCCCACTAATTTTCTTTTCTTTTCCCCCGAAGAGGGAAATAAATAAAATCATTTATGACATAAAGAGAGCACCACCCTAAAAAAACACAGCAACTCCCTGCTGAGAAACGCACGAGTGAGCACATTTCATGCGGAGAGGGCTGTTAGGAGGGAGGGTGAGCACCGAGGGTCAGCCGGAGCCGTCAGCGCTCACGTGAGCCGTCACCTCCCTGTGGCTGAGGAATTGTATCAACAACTTTGGCATCGGGTTTTCAGGAACTAACAGGTCAGACACCAAAGCGCTCCCTCCAGGCTAAGACAAGATCAGGATGTAGAGGATTAAAAAGCTTATGAAGAATAAACCCAACAGCTTTGCCACAAAGGAAACTGTTTGCTTGGAAGAACGGCATTGCTTGGCTCTCACTTCCATCAGAACAGCTCGCTGCAGACACGCCGTTTTCAAGGACGTGAGAGGTCTCTGCTTAAGGAGTCTCAGCTCACCTTCACTTTTGGCTTCAGTCTAAAATGGGCTGCAGTGCGTTGCTCCTTGGGATGCAATCCGCAGCCACAGCAAACCCCATCCAAGCTGGCACGCATGAACGCACCTTTAACGCCACTGATGCTGAGTGCAACGTGCCCTGGAGCCCAACTCCCCGTGGCCACGATGATACCATAGCGGAACTAAAATGGGAATCAATCCCGCACAGATCTAGACGGAGCAGCACGCTGCCTGGCGCAGCCGTCCAGGAACAAACTGCCCGCGGGGCCGCAGCAGAGCTGCAGTTCGACTCCGCCTGACGCGGTGATGCTCGCACCCCTCCTCAACACCAGCGCTGCAGCAGCTGCTGCCCCGCGACAAACCCGAGCCAGCGATCCCCACGGAGCTCTGCAGGAGGGACGTTACCTTGCGGTACTTCACAAAGTACGCGTTGATGGGCAAACCGCCGTCCCGCCCCGACCGCCACAGCAACGTGTACACATCCGGGCTGAGCGTCTGCGGGGGGCTGAGGATGATGGGCGCCTCGGGGGGGGAAATGCTGCCCCACGGTTTGTCTGTTGCAGCCATGTCCAAACACGGCTTTGTTGGAGGTGAGCTGGGAAACGCCGCTTCCACACCGGAATTGCTGCGGCTTTCATCACTCTGGGCAGTCTCCGTGAGGGCCATTTCTTCTGCTTTCGGGTCAGCTTCTACAGGGAATGCAAAGCAAGGAGCCTGGTTACTCCTCCGGGTGACGCATGCACGTCCCACATGGAGAGCGCGCTGCTGGAGCTGTGCATGCAGCCAAGGGCCTTCACCGCTCCCTTCTGACTCAAACCACGCTCTGATTCTATGGAATCACAGACCTGCTGGTGCCCAATGAACGCAGAGCAAAGCACAGCCGAGGGCTCCCCGCGCAGACCGGCTGCACTCAGCCCCGGTGCTGCTTTCCCCTCTTCATTTCCCATGGGCCAAAGACCAAACAGCCGACACGCACCATTCATGGGCACAGCCCGGCTGCCACCTCCAGCACAGAGAGCAGCAGCACCGTATGTTAACAGCAAAAACATACAGCTCCACTTGTGACACAAACGGAGTAATTCTAAATTAATTGCAGTTGTACAAGGAACTTTTCATGCCCCGGACTGGCGTGCACACAAGAGGACATTCTCCTACCTCCGTTTCTGAGGTTTTTGCTGTAATTTCGATCAGCTTTGAAAGTTGCACAACTCGACTACTTCATCTGAAAACGTACGCTGAGAATAACCTCACCTTACAGAGCGACTCAACGCACAACTCAATACCAGTGTGCTCCGAGACCCCCGGCCCCTGCAGCCCATTGACTGCGCTGGTGGGAAATAAAACACATCGGAGTGTGGGAGAGGCCACGGGACAAAAAAGCACTGTTTGGTGGATGTGGAGCTCAGCAGGGCCGGGGTGGGGAAGGGGTGGCAGGTTGGACGTCTGACACTGTGCAGGACAAGAAAACGTCAGCGCGGTGGAGAAGGATGGCTGGGAGCAGCACTGCAGCCCAGATGTGCCGGGCTGCGTCCCTCCCGCGGAGCCGTGGAGGTTTACGTTACGTGCGGGAAGGGAATGAAGGGAACTTGGTTTACAAAACAAACAAATTCCTCGGTAACGCACAGCCCAGGCAGCGCTGGGCCGGCTGACTCGGATTCCTCCAAACCTCCATTAAAATACCAGCAGCAAGTGTGGCTGCTATTTTTGGCCACTTTTTAAAAAGCCGGGAAGGGAAGGAAAGCTCTCTTTTCACAATGAAGACACTCCGCAAGCATTTGTTTCTTCCTATTTGTTTGGGAACGCGACACAGCTCAGAGGCAGGAGAAGGGATCGGCCCAAGGAGAGGAACCCGAAGGCGGGCATGGCTGAGAGCCACCGCAGCCCGGAGGGAAAGGGTCTCTGCTGTGTCAGTGCGGCGGGGAGAAAGTGATGCATTGCCACACGGAATATTGGAAACAAATGCTGTCGCGGCTTCGGGAGCCAGAGGGACGGCGCGCTGTGATGGACGCGGGTCTGTGGGTGGGCACACATGGGTTGGTGCCTGCTGGCCTGGGGAGTGCTGCGGTTTCAGCTGGTGACAGCAGACCTGCAGTCATCGCTGTGTTTATTGCTCCGGGAGGGGACTCATCACGACTGGCAAGTCAGTTGTGTTTTGCTTTTGGAAAAACAACCCCGGGTTACAGTTTCCATGAGGCAACTCAGAGACCAGCCCTGGCTGCTCAGCTCCTGGCGTAAATGCTGCCCATGCACGCCCACACACAGCCTGCTGCTGGCTGTGCCACCCCGAGCGTCCGCTCCTCCTCAGCCCCACAGCCCCGCCAGCGTGACCCACCTGGGTCAGACCAAGGCCTGAAGTGCCCCAAATCCCATCTCCAACAGCGGCCAGAAGCAGAGTCTGGGGAAGCTTTACGGCAGTTCATCTCCACGATCACCGCTCCGCCCCTCTTACACAGAGGCACCAGCAGTTCCCGACCTGCCGGCATCCCCTCTGTTTGCACGGCAGCAGAGCAACCTTTGTGCTTTGCCATCAGTGCAAACAGATCACATTCCCAGGCGCTTCTCCCCTTCCCAAACAACTGAAGGGCTCTCCGTCCAACAGCTCTGCCTGTGCAAAGGCCGGGAAGCCTCTGCAGGGTGCTTTGTGCCACCTCCAACAAATCTGCTCCTTCTCGTGCCTTACACCAGCCTGCCCACCACTCACTCCTCCTGCAGCGCATTTTTCCCTTTCATTTCCATTGGACAGAAGCTGTTCTGAGCTATGGGAAGATTCCGCCATGCAACCACCGCAAGAGTCTAAAAGAGACTTGAAGTGCTACAGACAGAGGACCCCAAGGCTATCATTTCACATTTCAGTGGTTTCTCACTACGGTGGCAGCTTGAGTTGCCGTGTCAGCCTTGAAGCCCATGCAATGAACCAGGCCATGGAACAGATCCAGCAGAAAGAAGAAAATAAATACATTTTTCAGCCAAACGCCCTCAGTCTGTGCCGGAGCAGGCAAAGCGCAGACAGGGCGCTGGGGCAGAGCTGAGGCTCATCCCACCCCGAGGCAACGCACTGAAATCACAGCTCACGCGGCACCCGATGAGCACCTGGCACAAACTGCTGTCACGCGTCTGCAGGGCTGAGCGTGGCTCTGACACGGATGGGGGCTGCTCAAAAACCCCGACGGCTCCCAGAAAGTACTTGAGGACTTTTATATGCAAACCAAATGCCGTAACCACGCCGCACCACAACCAGCAGCGAGTGCAGCGTATTAGAAACCGATAAAAGTTAATAAACAAAACATTAAACTTGAACTCACAGCCATAAAACTCTGAGGCGAAGCAGTTGGGTTTTTGTTTGATACAGACTGAACTCTGGGATGACATTTAGCTTTGCTTCCATTCAGCAACGTCCAACAAAAACTCACAAATGAACCACTTGATGGGATCACATTCATTCCATCTTCCCCCTCGCCTTCCTCTAACAGAACCTCTCAGCATCTTTGCAAATCACAGAAATGAGCCAATTGGTAGTAATGAAACTCGAAATTCAGGGCCACATACATGAGAATCCTAAATCCCATCGGGGCTCAGCTAAACATCCAGAGACAAGATGCTGTAAGAGCTGGAAAACAAAGTCACGTCACGTTCAGGTTGGATATGAGGAACAATCTCTTCTCCAATGAGCAGTGCTGCACTGCACAGCTGCCGGGGGGGGGAGGTGGTAACCTGAGGGAGTCCCAGGGCCGTGGGGATGTGGCACTGAGGGATGTGGGCAGTGGGCACGGGGGGGTGGGGTTGGGGGTCTCAGCCTCCATGATTCTGTGACTCTAAAGCTGATGGAAGCACACAAACCACCCTGCCTTCCCTGTGCATTAAAGGAATAATTGCAATACATGCAGAACCACCTGGCTCAGCCCCCCAGGGGCAGAAAGCAAAGCCTCTCCGTCCGAGAAGGGGCCAAAGCCACTGCAGTGCCTTGCAGCAAACCTGCAGGACGTGTGCATCACCTCCAGAGCTGAAAATCGCGCTGCTAACTTAAGGGTACGAAAAAGGCTTAATTACTCAGCAGCCCACACTGTTCAGAATACCAGTTCATCCAGTACCCTGATTCCATTGCAGCATAAACTGCCGAATTTAACCACAAACCGGTTTAATTGCAGCTGGCAATCTGCTCTTCAAATATCGAGCAACCACAACACCTCAGAAACACCTGCAGCTCTCACCATGCACCTGACAGCACTGATCTGCGCCGTGTGCTGCTGACGGCCAGAATCAGCAGAGACAAAAGTCAGTGAGGGGAAAACACGGCAGCATAAAGCTTCAAGTCACCAACCCAGAGGCGTTCCAGGCAGCAGTGCGGCACTGAGGGCACGGCCAGCGGGCACGGTGGGGGGGGGTTGGATTGGGCACCTGGGAGCTCCCTTCCAACCTCAGTGATTCCACGTTTCCTATAGGTGCTGACTTTGCTTTCCCGGAGGCCTGCAGTGCTCCTACCTGGCTGCACGCGAAGCCTCCCAGCCGACTGCGCGAAGCCAACGCCGTTATCCGCCACGCACTGGTACACACCGGAGTCCTGCATGGCGACACGGCGGATCTGCAGGCTGCTCCCCAGCAGGAAGTGCCGCGGGGATGCACGGAGGGGCACAGCGTTGTGCAGCCAGGTGAGGGCTGGAGCCGGGCTCCCGTGGGCAGCGCACTGCAAAGACACCGTTGTGCCGACTGCCACGGTCTCATCCTGCAGTCCTTTGGAAATCGAGACAGGTTCTGAAAAGAGAAATAGCTCTGTGTGAAGCACTGCGTGTATCTGAGCCTAAACCCTGAAAAAGAACACTGGAAACGTGAAATGTTAAACCTGTCCCATACAAAGGCTCAGAAAGGACCACGCAGTGCTGGTTCTGCGCACCGCAGGGCTGCTATTCCCCAGGATCTGCTTATTTTAATGGTCCTTTCCTTCTATTCCAACCAATCGTGTTTGCAGTAATACTGTTAATAAAACACTTGTACTTTCAAAATAACTCTTTGGCAATGTCCCCGTAACAAAAGGTGCGTGTCATGTCAGCAGCCCATTTTCCAAGTTCCTCTGAGGCACGCACTGAAAACCAAACAAAAACAGCAATGGAGACCAAATCTCAGAGGGGAAAATGACAGCAAAGGAAAGGGGAGATGGGGAGCCACGTGCGGACACAGAGGTGGCCAAATGAATTTCTTTTGCTTTTGCCCTCATCCAAACACAGCAGCTCCCCTCGTCAGCTCTCTGCTTTTGTGCAGCCCCCAGAGAGAACCACCTCTGCAGCGCTGTCAGCTCAGCACCCACACTCAGCACTGCAGAACAGCGAGCAGAGCAGTGCGCCGTGGTTTGTTGTCTTCGGTTGTTAAATTGCTTCTGACTGCAGCGCATTTGAAAATAGACCGACACGAATTTTAACCGGGGAGAGATGAGATACGCTCGTTATGAACGCCTTTGTTTCAATATGCAACTTGTCATCGGATGTGAAAACGGCTTCTTACCGAGCACAGTGAGCGAGTAGTTGATGTACGTCGCCTCCCCCAGCCCGTTCTCCACCACACACGAGTAGTTCCCGGAGTCCTCCGGCTGCAGCCCCTCCGTCACCAGGTGGGAGTGCTGCAGGGCCCACCTGCCCCCTTGCAGCGCATCCCGGCCGTCCCTCTCCCAGCGCACGGCGGCCACAGGCAGCCCTGCAGCCACGCACTCCAGGGTCAGCGGGCTGCGCTGCGGCACGGACAGCGCCTGCGGCTGCCGGGGGTGCAGAATGCGGGGCTGTGCGGCGGAGGAGCCTGGAAGGGAGGAGAGCAGGATCAGCTCCGGCACCTCTCAGCTGCACGCTGCCATTGCATCCATAACACCGAAGCCTCGCACAGCCTTTAACACAGGTACTGCTGTCCGGCAGATGGTCACCAACCCCTGCACACAGCAGCCCACCGCCCGGCCGAGCTGTGACTTATTCCCTCCAGGTGCACTGGTTCTGTGAAGTGGAGCTGAGCACTCACGTGTGACGACGAGTTTCCTCCCGGTGGGTTCTATTCGGAGGTCGTGAGTGACGGGGTTGTAGGCAGCACACCTGTAGGACCCCCTGTCCTCCATGGACACATTGAGGATCTGCAGGTTTCCCGATGGGAGAATGAGGTACTTATCTGAACAAGCTGGGAAGAAGAAAGGTGACTTAACTTCACCTCAGACAAAGACAGCCATATTTCTAATAACCTGCCATACAAACCAACCCGCTCTACATTTAGAACCACAAAGAAATCATGCTGCTACAAACAGGGTATTAATTTACAAAGGGTTTGATGAAGCAACGAGCACAGAGCAGTGTGCACATATCTGCAGCACCGTGAGCCCCTCCCCATAAAGCTCCGCGGCCGCCCGCTGGGCACTGCTCCTCACCTGCAGGCTGCTGCAGCCACTTCCCCCGCACCCGGAATCGGACCTGAGCTCTGGGGTTGCTCTGCGGCACCGCGCAGCCGATGAGCGCCGTGCCTCCTTCCTCTGCCACAACGATGGGCGTCAGCGACGGGGCAAAGTGAGCCAAACCTGGAGGGAATTGCAGGAGGTGATGAGCATCCAGGGGTGGGAGAGGGAAGAGAGGACCTGGTGTTCATCATGGGCTCCGATGGCAACACAGAGTGCAACTGAAATTAATGCATGGAGCTTTCCCATAAGAAACATTGCGGTGTTTTTCTGTGGTCACAACTGGTGCAGTGCTGAACACGGTGGCATCCTCCACTCATTGCTGTGAGCAATGCAGGAAGCAGAAGGCCTCAGCAGCACCTTCAGGTGTGCTGCGAAAACCTCAAAAGGAAGATAGAAGTGTGAATTCTGCTCTCTGAGCCCTTCGTGCTCACAGCATCTCCCGGCTGCGCCGCTTTCCTACGGCAGCCACCCCACAGCTCTCCTGAGAGGGTCTCGCTATGGGTCACTACTCTACCAAAACACTTCTCACACTCAGAAGAAATTTTCCTCCCGGGGGGATTTTGGACACGCTCCATAATGAGATACCCTTACACAGAATCACTCAAACCCTGCCTGACAAAGGCCCGATTCAGACAGCACGGAGATCCCAAGCAGACAAGCCACGCTCAGGGAGGAACACCACGCACCCACAGCCAGCGCCGCGTCCTGGGAAACACGGCATGTCCTCCCAGCTCCATTCAACGCACACCTCCAAGGACTGAGAGCCGCAGTGGGTCCCAACGCCCGATTCCCCCACGGCAGAAAAAAAAGAAACCACACAAACTCATTGAGGTCTTTGTAATTCGCGTGGAGTGAGGGATACAAACCAAATGACTTACTGCCTATTGACACCACCGCAGCCCTGCTCAGAACTGCGCCCGCGCTGCTGCTGGCCACGCACTGATAGCGGCCAGACGTCGCCGGGCTCAGGGAGGCGATGCTCAGAGACCCGTGCTGGATCTCCACCCCTCGCAGCCCGCTGCCCAGCGGCTCTCCATCCAGCAGCCAGGAGATGCGCGCCGTTGGGGGCTCGGCGGAGCAGCGCAGCACCACGGGGCCACCGGGCTTCTGGACGGCAGAGATGGGCTCGGAAGTAAAGCGGGGAGTCAAGTCTAGAAGGAAGCAAACAATACCGTGTCAGTGAGCAGTGTCTGTTAATGCATTTACACGAGCACCCGCAGTGAGATTCAGAGGAATGGATGTGTACAGAATATGGCAGAGCAAACCCCCAGCAACGGCCGGGATGCAATCCTGCAACGTGCAGCTGCACTGCACTGCCCTGCAGAGGGGCTCAGATGTGCCTGCAGGGGCTGAGGGTGGGAGCAGACGAGGCACTGAGCACAGTAAGGCTGCGTGGGCAGCAAAGGACCCGGGAACACCAAGTGCACGACTTCATTGGGATGAGTGATGAATTGGGCAGCCGTTATCTTCACTGCGGCGAGGCGAGCAGGCAGGGAAAGCTGCTCGTAAATAAAAGGCTGAGCTCCAGAAAACTTGGTGAGGAGAGTCCATTGATTTGCCAGAAGAAAATTCCTGCTTGTTGGAGGAATTTTTTCCTGTTCTGGCCAGCAAAACATTGGGAATTGTTTCCATTTGTTTTCTGTGGGATTCTTTGCCTGAAGATTTCGTACAAACAAGGCGAGAAAAAGGCACCTAACACCAACAGGGCCCGTTTGGTTAGAAACGGGGGGGGAATACTTGCAAATAGGAAGAGCAGCAAGGGAAAATGATTTTGAGTTTGTAAATAAGCTAAAAAAGCCCAAGCAGGACGGGCTGAGAGCAGGAAAATGAAATCCAGGTTGGATACAGCTTTCTCATAGGTGGGGCCCTCAGCTCACGCTTCGCCTCTCAAGTCAGCCCGTCCAACTGCTTACAGAGATGAGTTGCAGATGAGAAACTGCGCATTTTTAACAGCCATAAACCCAACTATCTGCATGAACAGAAAGCACAACTGGAAATGAAAGCGTGGCTTCACTTAAAAAAACACAGCTATATGAGATCCATAAAAATGGTACCCAAGCATTTCTCAGGGCTCCAGGCGCACGAGTTTAGTTTTTAATTAGAAAACTGCCTTTCCTAATAGTGGGGTTTGAACCTCAGGGCCAGCAGGGATGGCTGCACTGCCCCGTCCTGCAGTGCCCGCAGCGGGCAGCGCCGGCCCCGCAGATGGAACTCATCTCCCACGACGGCTTGAAAAACAAAATTTATCCCATTTGCTTATAACGACTGCCTGTGAAGTGCTAAAAGTAGTAAAAGCTTCTTTTTTGTGCGGCTGCATTAAGACAAGCTGACTACACAGAGCAGATGTGTCAATTAAAACCATCCCTCTGCTTTTTTCTGCACGCCGGAGCCGCCCCAACCACCGCCACGCATCGCCGTTCACAGCTCAGAGATCCCATTCCCCTTTTCCTTCACAAACTGCAAACCCCTCCCAGCCCCACGGGAACTGAGATGCGAACCCAGAGCCCGGCTCATCCACAGAGACCCCAAGAACAAAGCTCTGGGGCTCTGCCTTACCGGGCCCAGCCTCACCGAACAGGTCCTTACCTGAGCTGCTGGCGGAGATGAGCGCGGCGGCGGCGAGCAGTGCGTGCAGGCAGGCAGGGGCCGACTGCATAGCGCCCGGACAGCAGGCACCACCACGGCTGCAAAGCAAACACACAGATGTCTACGGGAAGGTTCAGGAGTTCTTCTTTTAGCTCCCCTACAACAAAGTGTTTGGGGTTGAAAAAAAAACATGGCGCAACCAGGAAACGGCCAATATTCTCCACAATATAGAAACCATCTGCAAAAATGAGTTACAAGTTGAGCCTATGTTTCCAAGCCCTATTCTTAATGTAAGGTTTTTCCACAGCTGGGATACGCGGCACACGCACCGAGCCGCGCAGCCTTGATGAATGAGACTACTTGCCAACCAGAGGAACTGAAGTCCAAAATAAACAGCTTATCTATCGCAGATAATATTGTTTGCAAACAATAATCGCTTGGCCATCCATCAGCAGCTCCACTTGTTTAACAAGGCACTAGGATCCATGTTCCATAGCAGCAGCTCACAGCCCTGCAGCTGCTGATGGGGAACGCAGCCCATCAGGGCAGCATCGCCAGCAGACCCTGACGCGCTCAGAGCCACTCAGGTTGGAGAATCCTCCTGATCCCCGCACTGCGCACACTGGCCGCGTTCCTCAGTGCCACAGCCCCACGTTCCGGGACAGCCCAGGACGGTGACCCCCCAGCCGTGCCAGCACAGCACTGCCCTTTGGGAGAGGACACATCCCCAACAGCCACCGTGACTGCAGACCTCCCTTCCCCAGGAGCAGAAGCCCCGCACACAGTGCAGGTCTCCAACGCAGCGCTGTCACGGAACGCTCTCTTTTCCCAAGCAGCCCCAAACCCCACAGCTGCCACTCACTGCATTTTCTGCTGCCCTCCAGCCTGTGATGATGAATAAGATCTGAGCTCATTTAGCGCAGTTACTTCATTAATCAGTCTGCCCGCAGCTCACCATACTGCTGATAACACCCAGCACTACGGGAGATGTCTCATCTGTCACATCTGTGCACAAACCCCTCACCCACACAGCGGCCGATGGAAGCACATCTGGGCAGCGCTCTGCTCCCAAGGACCACATCCAGAGATCCACAGCAAAATCATCCCACAGTTTATTTAAAATCACAGCATTTCACCATCAGCGTCACCGAGAAGTGCCTGCGCAAAACACACGTCGGGAAAAGGCTCCAATCACAATAAAAATATCACTCCAGATTTTATAGAACTATTTACTTCCAGCCGCTTCTCCTGCGATTCCGCCTCAAGTTTACAGTGACAGCCTCAGGAGGGGGGAGGAACCCCGAGGAGCTGCGCTGCCGTTCTGGGGCAGCTTCACCCGGGGCCTCCCGGGTCCTGGCAGCGCGGCCGCTCCGCTGTGAGCGCAGAGTAAACACGCAGAGAACTTGTTAACATCAAACACTGCTCTGAAGAGGGTGGGGGGCAATGTTGCTTTTTGCCAAATCTTCCCCTGACTATTTATTTATGAAAAGCAATGAAACGTATATTCTAGGTCAACTTTAACCCCGGCACATGGAGCTACTGGGTTATTCTGCAGCTGTCTTTTCAAACAAGGCCAGCTCATTATCTTTAACTAAACTTTATCTTTGGAGATCTACTTTATCCGGGCTCTGATTTCGCTCTGTTTATCTTTCTCTTTACATGTTCCTGTCTGCCAGTGTCAACAGCTACTCCTCTCCGACCCACCAGTCCGGCTGGCGGAGCAGTGAGACGTCAAACAGCGCACAGAGCACCGGGGACCACTGCCCCCCAACTGGAGGGAGCAATGGAGCATCAGCTTTACCTGGGCTGGCACCCTCAGCAGCACCGCCGGGAGCCAGCACGGACCTCTCCCCACGTCACTCCTGAGAGCACTGCAGACTCCACTCACACACACAGACTCACACACACACACTCACTCACACAGATGGACCCCACGAGTGCTACACAACCCAGAGATTTGCTTTTCCTTCCGTGCTTTACCTCACATCACCGCAGAACTGCCCGCAATGGAGAGAAGAAAAGAGACCACAGCTTGCAGTTCTGGGGCTCTTCAGACACTCAGTGGATAAACTCTGCCTCAAGCGTTGTATGCTAATACATATCCAAGTGTTGAATTGCCCGAGGGATGGGAAAAACAGAGCTCTTCTGCTTTGCCATCATTTCAGTACCACACAGCTCCCACTCTGACCACTACACACGACAGTAAGAACTGCCAAGGGCAGCAAGGCGCCCCCGGGGCAGAGGAAGGAGCGCTTTGCTCGGATGCCACTCCAGCTATGCACCTCAGCCTGCAGGATGAGCGCACCCAGGAACAGCCACGGCTTCACTCCCTGCCCCTCCCCTGAGTTCATCCATCCCCACCGCCGCAGCACCAAATGCTCCACGCTGTTCTGAAGGAAGAGGTGTCACGGATAGGATGGGTCTATTTATAATCCTTGTGGAATTCCAATACTGACAGGAATTACTCATAGCAATTTTAATAGAGTAGGATTGAAGCGGCCACAGTTCCCATGGGCAGAGGGAAGCCTTTCCACTCCCAGTGCCAATCTCTCCAGACCTGCACTGACACACACCAGAAAGCCGCAACGTGGCCAAAGCCCACACTTACCCCACCTCCACTGAAACCTCTTTATCTAAAGTCATTTTCCAGTTGTTTTCCTCCAACACTTGATCTCTGTGGTATATTCCAGTCAGTGGGAACAAGGAAGATAAAGGACCTGTGTCAGGAGATGGAGGAGTCCCGACCACTCCAATGGACTCCTGCCTGCAGAAAGCGCCCCGCGCACACAGGGCCATAAATAAACACACACCTGATACCTTCTGGGAGGTCATTAGGAAGATGGAGTACTCTCAAGGACAGCGTAATTCTAGTTGTGTGCCTCATTTGTCACTGATCCCTCATAAATGGTCCCCAGCAGCCCCAGGGACAGCCACGCACCCATCAGTCACAGCCCTGTGCTGCACACTGCTGTCAGCAGCATCCCGCAGTGCAGGACCGGGCTCTGTGCACCTGCTGGAGCTGTGGGCATCCCCGCTCCCTGCGGGCTGTAGGAGCAGATGGCCTTTAAGGGTCCCTTCCAACTCAAACCGTTCTAACCCTCCATCCTTTGGATCACTGCAGGGACTGCCCCGCTCCCACGCCTGACCACAAACCCAGCTCTGCCTGTTGCTGCTGTAACCCCATCCTGCAGCCATTGGTCTGCACCCCATGCAGAGCCGCTGCCGCATTCCCACCCAGCGCTCCCTGCCAGCATCTGACCTTCAGTGCGGGTCCGGCACGCCCGGAGCTACAGGAGGACGGGATCCCTGCGCTCGCCCCACATGGAGCCCTGCGAGCACCAACAGAGCACAGCGCCAGGGAGGAGGAGGAGGAGGAGGAGGAGGAAGGAAACGGCAGGCCGAGGAACAGAGGGAGGTATTCAGGTTCCCCACTCCACCTCCAGGAGCTGACAGCCCTGCGAGCAGCCCAAGGAAAAAGTGACGTCTGCCCGCCGCAGCGCTGCCCACGGCTGCACAGACCTGCAGGTCTCACCTCTCCACCCCACCGCCCCTCCGAAACACCCCGACCCCCAGCTGCAATGTGAACAGCCTGCAGAGGCACTGAGCGCACTCTGTGTTATTTATCCTCCCGGCAACTCTGCAATTCAATCAATTTTTAACTCGCTTTCCCAGATCCTCGCTGTACCAACAACTGCAGCGTTCCAAAGCAGCGAAAGTTGGGGCAAATGAAAGCCCCAGAACGAAGTGAAGCACTGCGCCTCCAGAGCCAGCTGAGTCGGGTCATTAAATCTCACACCAAGACACCTTAAAAAAAAAAGTGGTATTGAAGCCTGTGGCATTCCAAGAGAAAGCAATCAGACATTCCTGCAGCCCGGGCTCCTCAGTGATCTGCAAAGCCTTTGATCACTCACTGTCTTCATGCCGTCCTCCTGGGGTCCGGCAAAATGAGTGTAACAGCTGGCACGGAGACTTCATTAGCTTTGCGCGGGGCTCTGCGGCGCAGCGAGGAGTGCAGCACTGCGGCCGCTGCACAGCGCACAGCCCACGCACACACACCTGCACGCGGGGCTGCGGGTGCTCAGAGCGATCCCAAGCTGCCCCAGCGCCATTTTTGTGAATGCTTAATGATCGCTCAATCATTAGCATCAGCCTTTAAAAAGCAAATGCAGCACCTACAGTGTTCATTACCCTCCCCCTCCCCCCTTTTCAGGGTCTCAATCGAGGCAGTCAAGCATGCAAACTGATCCTGTCGCCAGCAAAAGCATTTCCTTTCACTGTGGTCAGCCAAAAGCAGGGGAAGAAAATGGAAGTGACTTGGAGTTATGGCACCAAAAAGGCCAGACAAGCAAGGAAATAATCAACTCCACATGAGCCACTTCTAGCCCATCACAATGCAAAGGGCCCACGACTAACCCCAGGAAAGGTCAGCGGGACTATGGGGGTCAGAAGCTGAAAAAGGCAATAGTGAGCAGCTGCCAGCTGCAATAAGAATCAATGTGTTCCTAATTACGCTCTCCAAGAGGACCCCAACACCGAGGAGCTGGGCTGCAGTCACAGCTTGTGTCAGAAAAAAAAGAAGTGCTCCCATTTCACTCTCCCCACCCCAAGCACTGAAACTGCAGTTTCTGTGTTACTAAATTGCAGGAAGCCGAGCGATGCAGATAAGCAATCAGGCATTTACATAAGGGTCGGGGTTTTGTTCAAACACCATAGCCAGGAATTATGGCATCGCCAAAGACGGGACTGCAAGAGTCACAGTAATAAAGTTCTGTGCTCCAAAGGGCTCCGCTGCCTCGCCAGGAGTTCGCTGACAGTGCCTGAAAGGTGTAACGGGATCAGAGCGCACCCAGGGCAGCAGCAGAAACCAACGGGGAGCGCAGTGCTCGGTGCCCAGCTGAGCTGCGCCACACCAGTGCTGTTCATTGGGATGCTCCGCACCCTTCGTCCTTTTTAAGCCACGCAGGGATGTGTTTCTGTCTCTGGGCATACAGAGTGCGGAGGATAAGGCAGGCAGGGATGTGGGCAGTGCAGGGCCAGGGGCTGCACCCTGCAGTGCCCTGTGCAACATCAGCCCCTCCGGGCAGCGTTTGGTGCTACGGGACAGAGGTGACACGGGAAGGCATTAAGGGGCTGAGAACAAAAACCACACCGGCCCCAGAGCCGCGTGCCGACGGAGCAGCGCTCAGCCCAGCCGCCCGCCGGGCTCCTCTGCTGCTCTCAGGCCTGGAAAGCCTCACGGCTGGTATCAGCTGTTGGACCCGGATCAAAGTTTAGCTTTCCATTAATCCTTGGAGTAATAAGTGAAGCTGATAGCGAATTTTTTCGAGAAGACAGTTAAGATTACTCAGATACTTAATTTGCACTCCAATATTTCAAAAACACCTTGACTTTAAACCCTCGGTCTTGGCGTACATATGGTCTTGATAGAAGAACGCATGCTTTGGCATCGGCTGAAGAAATGGATTTGTGAGCAGAGTGAAGAAAAGTTAACAGTTTGTGTGCTGCGCCCCTGCAGCTCCGCTGCTCTCCCAGAGCACGGCCGGCTCAGCCCCCGCTGGGGGACGTGGAGGTGTCCCACCGGGACAGCCGGGACGCGCCCCGGCCCCACCGACCCGCATCACACTGCCCGCAGCCAACCGGCACCGTGAGGCACTCAGCTTCATTAGTAACCTCAAAGGAAAAGGCTGACAGTCCCCCCGCTGCCATGCTAATGAAGTGGGTATGGTTTCTGAGCTTCTGGCCTCGGGGGGAAGAAAAGGAACGGAGCATTAGCCTAATGTACAGCTCTGCTCGGCCGCAATTATCCTTAAATGCCTAACTAAGGGCTTTCAGGCCCCGAGGGACCCAAAGGTATCATTAGTGTAACAGCCCCAAACACAGCCCTCACCCCTGCCCGCTCCCACCCCCAGACCTGCGGCTCAGCGCCGTGCTCTCCCGGCTGCTGGCAGCGCTCCCCTCTTCTTCCCGCACCACCGATTGGATCTGCTGATTTCCAGCCAGGTGATCTCACTGAGCACAGCATTTCACAACCACTTCAGCACAGCACCTTCCTCCAGGGCAGCGCGCATCCCCCACCTGCAGCACCAACCGCACGGGCAGCGAGGGGAGCACAGCACAGAGCGGAGGAAACCAACATCCACAGAGGGAAAGCTGCACCCCACGGCCGCGAAGCCTCAGGTCAACCTACAGAGCACTTTCCCAGTATCTTTAAACTGCAACAATGTGGTAAGTTTGGGGAAACGCAGCGAACACAACTCCAAGGGGGCACAGCCCTTCCCAGTGAAGTCCCCCAGGGGCTGGCTGTCCTTGATGGGCACGAGCATCTCTGATAACCCCTCGTTTGTCAGCTCTCCAGTTCCTATAACCAGGGCCAAGCACAACTTAAAGGACAAGAGCTGCAGGGCTGCCCTGTCCAACAAGCCAAGCCGTGCAGATTCTCCAACAAAGGAGCTCAGGTCCAAACACTGCGTGCAGCACGCTGCAGGGCCTGCCCAGCTGGGAGGGGGGAAAGATCCCAAGAAGAGCCCCAGCAGACAGCAGGCTCATTTCTGAGGTGGCTGCAGACAAACGCTGACACCTCATCCCTCGGCAGCAACCGCCCTAAAAAACACCAAACAGCTCTCTGTGCCCCCACGTCCAGCTCAGTCTGTTGGAACTTGCAGGATCCATGCTATCCGTGATCCCTTAAAGGGAAGCACGACTATTAAATCCACACCTGCAGCCAGAATTTATAGCAACCCCATCGACTGCTGTCTGACATCATCGGCAATTAGGAGCCTGTGAACTCATGGCTGCAGGATATGGGAGGTGCGGGGAGCGTTACTGCATGGCTCTCCCTCACCCTTCAGAATTCACTGCTGGTGGAGAGTGAATAAAAACAGGATTATGCATAAGAACAGAGCAGCCGACCAGCTCTGCCTCTCTTCTCCGCTCCAGATTGTTGCTATCCTCCTTGCACAGCTCGGCAGATAACTGCAGCCAGGACCGATCCCACCCCACGTCAGCATCCATCCCATAGCAAGAAAAACAAGATTAAGGAGCACCACGGCATTAGTCTTCATTTAAACTTGGCAAGGAGAGCACGAGCTCTTTCTGTTGGCTCCTCTTTGTGTTTTTAAGCAGTCTCAGACTCAGCCAGAGAAAGGTGCCTGGACTTTTTAATAGTTGGGGATTAGAAAGGACAACACTTGTACACTTGCCAGACCCCAGATAAGTTGCGCATGCTTAGGTTAAGCAGGCGAGCATCTGCCTCCTGCAATATATACATTGCCAGAGTGAAAATAAACAGCTTCACACCTCCGGCTTGGAGAAGGGCTTCGGCTTCTTCTGCGTCCTCAACCTGCAACCTATCAGACAAGGAAAGGGCACGGGGTGAAGGTCACTGCCAGCTCCTCCTGCAGCCCGCAGGGGCGAAGCGGAGCGGCTCACGCCCAGCACTGGGACCGGCTGCTGCACCGTGCAGCACCGCAACCCGCAGCGCTGCAGCACCGTTTGCCTCGAACGCTGCTCCACGTGTGGCAGCTCACATATATAAGCAGTGACAAATGCACTAATTAAAAAAATGCCAGCTTGGAAACTCGACCGTTTTTCAAGTGCTCAGAAGTCCATAACCCAGAGGGCTGCACCTCGAATTACTGCTAGCACTAAATTCACTGGAGATCTGTTTCTGTGACGACTTCCAGCGCTGCAGAGACTCAACACTTGGGGCCACACAGCCGCCGACCCTCCTCCCCCAGCACCCACCATCCATTATCCCCTCCTGGGCTCCTCTCTGCCTGATCCCAGCAGGCACAGCAATGGGAAACGCCTCGGTCTGAATCTCTGAATTTGAAATTATACCATCGGGCCCAAAATTTTGACATATTTTGGGAGTTTTGGTAATAACATTTCTGATTACATCCGTTGCCAGCTTCCTTCTACACCCTTACAAAGATTTGAAGTACACATTCCAATTTCATTCTGCAACAAAGATTAGTGGCAGGAACAGAAAACATCTTCTGTTCCAAAAAGCCCTCGGGGTTTTCCTCCTCAGCTCACGTTTCATCAGAGGAGGCTCCAACCTCCGGGCCGCGCTGTCACCGTAAGGCACTGAGGCAATCAGCCTCCGCGCCAGCACGCACGGCCTGGGAAGGCTGCTGAGAAACAAAGGGTTCCTGAAGCGACTGCAGGCAAAACAGTGCCTTAAAAGTAACAGTCCTCAGCAAACAGCACGGAGACCTGGGCCTGCCCTCCAGCACAGCTGCAAGGCGAGAGCTGCTTTCTGTGGGGAAGAAAAGGGGCAAAAGCCACAGGGCACTGCTCTGCTGATGGAGGAGGAACGACACCCAGCAGCGCTGCAGGCACCAGAGCACAGCATGGCACAGCACACATCCAACACCGCCCTCAGCATCGCAGCCAACACAGCCCATCACACCCAGAAACAAGCTGGGTGCTGCCCCTGCGGCGCTCGGTGCCACCACGTCCCCACGGGGACCAAACCAAAGCAGCACCACTTCCATGACAGCGAGCACTGCTCAATGGGACGCGGCAGCAGGCAGCTCCCAGCCCTCACCCACCTGCAGACATCTGACACGGCCCCAGGCCCCCCCTCCACCCCCCCCGCCTGCTGGGATTTCAGCGGGCCCCGCAGAATGAGACGGCGAAGAAAGACGCCGTTCGGTGGGGGAGGAGAGGCACACACGTATTAAACACATCATCTGTTTGGAGCGCTGGCTCCTGCTTGTTCTTGGTTATATTATTCACTCAGGAGTGGATTAATCCATCACTGCAAAAGAATCTCCTGATCTCAGAGATAAAGGCAACAAGTCATTTACTGACTGTCTGTGGATCCTCCTGAGATCCTCCAGCCTCTCTCATACCCTTATTTGGGCTGATCTATCAGCTCTTAACAAACAGCAAGCAAGAAGGGAAACAAGAACAGAAAAACAGCACCTCACAACAGGGACTGTAGTGGGGAGAGCCCTGCCCGGGTCCAGAGGGGATCAGAAACCCCAAAACACCTCCTCTGGTTTGTGGTCACCAACTTCCCCCACTCTTGGTGCAGTTCCCCACGATGGCCATGTCCTCAGTGAGGAGCACTCATAGGGGTCACCTCCTACACCAGCACCTCAACGAGAGGCCTTTGCTTTTCAGCCACATGGATGTATTCTCTGCCAGGTGAGAGCCAAGGGAGGGAAACCCCTCACAGCATCCACTCATAGGAACCAGAGCATCTCCCACTGCATCAGAGCAGGCTGCTGCCCAGCAGTGCCCGCACACATCCCAGGGCACCACAGGAGGAATGGGAGCTCCTGCAGCCCTCCCTGGGACAGCAGAGGTAGGGAAGGAGCAGCACCCGGAGGGTGAGCAGGGCAGGAGCTCAGCCCACAGCCACCCTCACCCCGCAGACACAATTCGGTGGTGCCCAGCCCTTCCCGGAGCGCACAGCCCCTTTGTTTGAGCTCAGGCTGTGGTGCAGCAGCACCGCACTGTGCACCATCACAGCCCAATTCCCACTGCAGCCCTTCCCCTCCTCTGCTCTGCTTCGGCATTCATAGGTTTGCTGCAAGGAAAACCCAGCAAGCAGACTTTGTACCACTCTGAGGTAGGAAACATTAAACTTGCCTTTGAATTAAACAAATAAGGCTCAACCACTCGGTTCATTATCAGATACAATGGTTGAAGTCTGTGGGGAAAACTAAACAGCAAAATCCAGCCCATAAATCAGAGGCATGATCAGACAGACAGGTGAGGCCGGGGGCGGTCTCACGTTAGGGCAGCAGGACGCTCTGCTGCCCCCGGCACTGCCCCCGCTGCCAGGCGGGGCCAAGAAATACTCCAGCGGAGCGGGCTCATCTCCTGCTGCTTGTCAGGGGATTTACCACTTCATTTTTTTTTTTTTTTTTTTTTTTTTTTTTTTTACCTTTTTTCCCCCCTCCTCCTTACTGTTTCAGTGAGCTGAATGGGTTTATGGGGCAAAGTATGGGGGAACAGCAAAGCCTTTCCCCTTCGCAACACTTAGCTCAGCTACACCACGAGAGCACAGCTTTATGAGCCAGCTAAGCTCATTTAAAACCGGCTGCTGCCAAAAGGAGCTGCGCCTCCCCCCCCTGCAGCCCCCACAGCCATCAGAAAATCCGGGGCACCCTTCTGAGCAGTGAGCCAACCCAGCAGCATCCCCACGGCACCAGCCATGCACCCTCTGCTCTGAGCCCCCGGGTGGTGGGAGAGCTCCGGCAGCTCGCAGGGATGAGAGATGGGAACACAACCCAGCTTGCGTGATTGTTTTCCCTTCTGTTGGAAGGCAGCAGAGATTTCTCACATCGGAAGAGCGAGGGCTTAATGGGAAAGGCAGGTGGTGCAGGCAGTGCTGAGCACACGGCTCGTCCCGGGCCGATAACTGCTGCAGGACCATCAGCACAGCCCGCCGTGTGACACACTCAGCCCTGGGAGATGCAGCGAGCTGCCTACCAAGGAAACTGCTGGAAGAACACCCAGAAAAAAGCAGCGTGCACATACACAGGCAGCTATCTATTCCAGGAATTCTTGAGACGGGTAATTGGAGACTGCTCTCGTTAGGAGAGAGCCTTCGTGCTGAGCTTGTGGAGGAGACTGTAGGAGTTGGGATGGGAAGAGGGAGGATCTCTCCCTGGAGAAAGAGGGAGAGACAACAGCAAGTTCAGGCAGTGCTGGGAATGCAGCACTGGAAACTTGTCAGATGTTGCACTGCAAAACTGCTACAGACAACAGCACTCGGGGTGAGTTGTTCCCATGCAGCTGGGAACGCTCCTCGGGAGCAGAGCTGTGCCAGCTGAGCCACCAGACTGCAACAGCAGCAGCGCACAGAGAACAGCCCGGTGCCCAGAAACCGGCCTGGAGAGCCTGAACTGATAGGAAAGCAGGAGGTTCCCATCAAGAGAGGAACCGTGAGCAGCTCCCCTCCACACAACCAGCACTGACTATGTTGGCTGCACTACTCAGCTGTGAGGTTCCCAAACAGCTTCTGACAGCACTCCTCTGCTCTTAGAGGGGTTCGGACATCTTCTGTGTCTGAACACGTGTGTGTCAATGTGAGGAACGTGTCAGTTAAAGCAGGGAAAGCTGGAGACTGAGGGCTCCAAACAAGAAAGTGCACTGCAGACCTTGGGCTGTTGTTATTAGGAAACACTCCTAGTTACAGGATGGTTCATCTCACAGTGTTAAAGACCAGAGAAACGCTGCAGCAAGTAGGAAAGCTGCATACCCAGTGCTGGGGCTCCCTGAGAACATCAAACCCAGCGCAGCTCTGAGCCCCTCTGGAGCCGCATCCAGGAGCGGCAGAACCCGCAGCTGTCACACAGACACAGCAGCAGCCCAGGACGGGCACCGTGGAGCTGCGCCAAGCCAAATCAAACCAGCGAAACAAAACGCATCTTCATACGGCTGCGCAGATGGCTGCGTGCCTGAGAGCGCTGCGAGCTGCACATCAGAGACACCCAGCGCTGTGCGAGAAACCAAAAACGCCCCAAATCCACGCTGAGCTACAGAATAGCTTCATCCTGACACAACTTAACCGTCTCACGCTCCCCAGCTCGGTTTTGGAAGCTGAAGCTCTGCTACCCTTACACTGATGGTGGTGAGCAGAGCAGGACGGCACCCCGAGCAGCCGCAGCTCCCAGCAGGGCTCCCACAACGGCCGAGGGCTGCGCAGGCAGCACTGCACTGCGGAGGGGTGGTGGGATGAGGAACACCAGCACTGTGCACCCACGGAGCCAATCCATCGCTGTGCTTCACTGTTTCCACATCTGCAGAAGCAGGCTTTAAACAAGTAAGTGTGTTTCTAAGCTTTGACAGTTAAAATCCTCAAGTGACATCACCTGAAGTTGGAGCACAGCTGCCTTATTCCTCTGGCACGTGGCCGTGCCAAAGTAAGCACGAGCCCCAGTTTATGGGCTGACAGCACACCTCGGGATGGCGAAAACACTGCTGGGGTTTGCCCTGCAGCACTACGGCCCCTCCTGACTCTTTCCTTGCTTTTGGGGGTAAGAAACACCACATTAAGGAGCACTGAGCCCCAGCAGAGGGACGCACAGGGTGCGCCAACCCAACGGGTTTGGTGGAACACCAAGAACGGCGCTCACTAGGAGGAGAGCAATGGGAGCCCATCGAGCAGCACGGCTCCGGGGCGCCCTCCGTGGTGCACGGGAGGGGAGCAGAGCACCCACCCCGAGACACGGCCGCTTACAAGCAGCTTAAGGGTGTAAATCGCGTTAATCCCGGTAACAAAGCTCCAGGCTCGCCCTTGTGTGAATCGCTAATCCCTCTCCACCGGGGCTGTCCCCGTCCAGAGCTCGGAGTCAGAACAGCGCAGCACCGAGAGGTGATCCCACCGAGCACAGCCCGAGAGACCCCAACAGCACCGAGCAGCTCCAGGGGCTGCAGCACCGCTATGCCCATCTGCTCAGAGCCTTCCCTCTTGTTTTGGAGGGGATTACTGGAAAAATGCACATCTCCCTTTTTACTGCTCTGCATATCGGGCTCCCCCCGAGGCAGCCTCCAAAAACACAGAGCATTGGTTTCAATCCCGCGAGCAGCGCACGTTTGGTTTGCTGGAACAAAAGCATGCAGGTCATAATCAAGCCGGATCAAAAAGGTAAGGATTCACAGCACTGCTACGCGAGCCGAGAACTTTCACAACGCAGCGCCGTGAGCGGCCGCCACTAATTGCAAAAGCACCTTTCCCTCTTAATGAAGGGGTGGGCAGAGCAGCACTCGCAGCTGTCGGGAAGCGGCTCTGCAACAGGCGAGGAGCGCGAGGAGGGCTCTACCTGCCTCGTGCAGCGATGACGCCCGGCCTGCAGCCGCAAGCAGGAGAGCAAAGCAAGAGCGGAATCGAGAGGCAGCGCGAGCGAGAGGCGAAGCGGAGGGTTTGCTGTCACCGTGCCGGGGCTGGTGCGCGCGTTAACGAGCGGCGCTCGGGCCGAGCGCGCACAAAATCCCCCGCGGCCGCAGCACTCACCGCTCCGGGGCTGACAGCTCCGCTCAGCGCCGCCGTTCGGGGCTCGGGGCGCAGCGGCTCGTGCCGGGGGTGCGAGGCGAGCGCCGCGCCGCGTGCATGCGGGCAGCCCGCAACGAGTCACGCCGCGCCCGGCTGCCGGCGGCCGCATCCAGCCGGGA
>JACDJE010000072.1:2294391-2313303 GCA_016647715.1 Pavo muticus | reverse complement strand
CCGCCCCCGCCCCGCGGAGCGTACCAAGGGCCGGAGGAGCGGGGGGAGAGCGGCGGAGGCCCCCGCGGGAGGAAGCGGGGCGGTGGGCGCGGGCCCTTTAAGAGGGAGGGGGCGGGGCGCGGGGCGCGCGCGGTGGTGAGGTGGGAGGGGCGCGCGCGCCCGCAGGCGGCTGAGCGGGAGGGGGGCGGTGCGCGTGCACGGTGCGCGCGCGGCTTCACTTGTGCCGCTTTTCCCCGTGCAAACTTTCCCGTGCAAACATCGCCGTGCAGCCCCGCGCACCTCGTGCAAGCGGGGGCGTTTGCTGCCCGAACGTCGCGGAGCGGGCGCCATGAGGGCCGTACCTGCGCGATCGCTGGCCGTGCGCAGCGCAGCTTTGTGCGCCCTGCTTGTCTGCAACGTGAAGCTGCGTTCCCGAGCGCCGTACAACAGCTGCACCCGTGCGAACGTCACCCGTGCAAGCTTTGGCCACGCGCTGCGTGTCTGTGCCAACGTGAGAAGTGCATTCCCAAGCGCTGTGCAGTAGTTGTATCCGCACAGACCTCGCCGTGCTCTGCACACCTCTCTGCGCCCCCTGCGAGCGAGAGCTTGTTTGCATGAAAAACGCATGCCTGAGCACTGTGCAAACTTCCCCCGTGCAAACATTGCCCACACACCTCCATGCCCCCGTGCAAAGGGTTTCGCAAACCGAGGCTGTTCACGCACCCACAGGACCTGCTGTAAGCCCCCCTGCCGCACAGCTCACCTCTGCCCTCGCAGCCTTCGGGGCGGCACAAAGGCACAGGGCTGCGCAGGGGCGTCGGGCAGGAGAGGGGAGTTGTTTGAGCCTTCCCAGAGCGCGGGGCTGGAGGCGCTCCTCCGCGCCGCGCACATGCTCTGCGTGATCCTCCAACTGATAACAGCGGGGAAAAAAAGCTCTGCTTGGGCAGACTGTGCTAAAACCAACAACAGTGGGCTTATCTGGGCTTGGAGCGCGTCCAGACGCAAACCACAAGAAGATCATATTAAGCATTTGGGAAGCTCCCATCATTTGCAGCGTAATTTAATATTAACAGCTTGCTAAATTGCCCAGCATTAGACCTAATCTTTGGAATCAAACTCCGGAGTGGGGCGTCCCGGCTCCTGCGCTGCTCCCCAGCCCCGGCTCTCCATCCCTCCCGGCCCGGCTGTGCTGATGGCTGAGGCTGTGCCCGCGCAGCAGCTGCGTGGGGAAGGGATTGGTGCCCACGAAGGGCTTCCCGTGAAAGGGCCTCTCAGTCTGCAGGGCTTTGGGCAAGCCCAGCAGGCCAGCGGGCTCCTCTACCCGGTGTTTACCAGCCCTAATTTTGTCCCTGCAGAGGTTTCCTGCAGGACGTCATTATTTCCACAAGTGCAGAAGGGGAGAAATGAGGAAAAGCACTCCGTGTCCCCAGGCGGCCAGAGCCGGGGAGGAACGCTGCTTACACGTGTGCCTTGTGTGGGCAGGGCACGGGGACACCGAAGGCTGTCATCTGCCCCAAGGGATGGAGCTGGAGCGCGGCCGTGGGTTGGGAATGTGGGAGGAGCCTGGGTGCCACCACGGGGCTTCGGTGGCAGAGATGCCATGGGCTCAATCTCAGACACATTTCTGGGGGACTGGGGGGCTCAATAAAGGGGATGAAGATGGCCCTGATAGCAGATGGCCATGGTAGAAAATGGCTGTGATGGAAGATGGCCATGGCAGGCATCCCCGATGGGTGGAAGGTGTCCCCAGTGGCAGACGTCCCCAGTGGAAGGTGGCCCCGATGGAAGATGGCGCCGATGGAAGACGGCCCTTCTAGCAGCAGCCCTCACATCCAGTGGCTCTAATAAAAGCTTCCCCAGCCTGGGAATAAAGCCAGCCCCAGGAGTAAGGTGAGCACTGCGAGCAACCCGCGCTGGAGGCGGTCGCCGTCGTTCCGCCCCGCAGCGCCATCCGGACGGCCCGGCCGCTGGGATGCCTCCAGGTTCCCATTATTTAAGCTGTCGCAGAGATTATTAGAAAGCATTTCCCACTCGTATAAAAACCAGATGCGCTTCGTCACGCTGCGATCACGCCAGGATTTGAAAACAAAACCGAACAGGGCTCTCGGCATCCAGTGGGGATAATTACTCTTTGCGGGGGAAAAACAACAGGGAAGCGCAGGGCTGAGCTCGGAAGCAGCCCGGTGAGCTCGCCGCGTGCCGTTGTGCCCCCGCCGCCCCCGGCAGCCCCCGCAGGAGGAGGCTTTGGCGGGGAATGGTGAAATTCGCTCCTTTTCTTCTGCTTCGCCACATCGATGCCCCCTGAGCCCATTAGGGAGACCCAGCTGCTGCCGCAGCCCTTACATCACCCAAAGCAGGCGGTATTTGCATGAGAAAGCCCTCTTTGGGGGGGGAATTGCTGCTTAATTACGGAGCAGCAGTCACTTTAATTAGCATGTCTCCATGCTCCCTGGTACTTTGCATGGATTCAAATGAGCTGCTCATTAGGGACCGGCGCTGGGACAAGCTACGCCCGTTAGCGGTGCGCGAAGTGAATTAACCCCGGTGGGGCCCGGGGGGCTTTCAGGGCCGTGCGCGAGGACGCGTAACTGCACCATCCCCGGGCAGAGCCATTTCCACCCCAAACCCTCAGGGCGACCCGGCGGCTCCGGAGGTGACACGGCTGCTTTGCAAGCGTGGCTGCAGCACGGGCGCCGTGCAGGGACCCGACGCGGCTCTGTGTGCGCCGCGCCCAGCGCAGCACCTGCCGTGTTTTGGGGTTTCCTACAGCTGGGCCGTGGCCGGACCTATAACCAAACTGCTTGTGAAAGGGGAGCAAAATTTGGCCGGCATCCTCACCCCCGCCGCTGTCGTCAGGAGCAAATCTAATTACTGGAAGGCGGCAGGGCCATGAAAGCGGATGAAGTCATCTGCTTTCAAAGGCGCCGAGTGACACCCGGACAACGGGGCTCCGCTAATCCCTTCTGCAAAGATGCAAATGGGTACATTGGGCTCCGCTGCGGGCTGGTGGCTTTGTCTGGCGGCGGGTTCATAACCAGCCCGGTGGGGACAGAAGGGCCGTGACCCACCAACCTCTGCGGGGTCTCGCCAGGTTTGGGTGGCTTTGGGCGGCCTCGGTGCTGTCCCTCTTGCTGCTGACTCAGCTGCTGGGCTGTGCTGCTGTCACCTTTTCCTGTTGCTCAGCTTCCTCAGGGCGGGCTTTCCTCCTGGCCCAGTGCTGCCCTCCGTGCGCCCTTCTGGGATTCGGCTCTTGCACCTCGCAGTGCCCTGTGCTGGCATCCCAAAAATGGGCAACGGGGCACCTGCTCTGCCCCCGCACCGCAGCTGGGACCACAAAAGCCATCTCCTCTTGGGGCTCTCTGTTCCACATTGACCCCTTCTCACCCTTCCCCACGGGCCATACTACACCCCCACCCAGCAGAAGGGCAGCGAGAGAGCCCGTCATTAACGGGGCCATTACCCAACCCCTCCCAACCCGGCATTGTGGGGTCGGCTTTGTTCCCCACACCGCGACCGATCCCGATGGCACCAGGCAGGTAGCTCAGCGTTCAGCGGGGCTGGGGGATGCGTTCCCCCCCCTGCTCACAGCGAGGGCGGCTTTTCTCCGGCTGCTCCGTAATCCGATCGTCCTGTCACGGTTCCCGGGAGCGGAGCTGCCCAAACAAAGCCCCGGAGCATCCTCGGCTCCCGCGGCCGGGGGCTGCAGCTGCGCCTCGGAGCGTGACCGATCGGGAATGAGCCTTCGCAGCGCGTCTAATGCCGTTTGGACAGGGGGCCTTTCATGCACTCGTGGGAGCGAGGCCCCGCCATTGAGCCGGCAGCGCCCCGCGCTCCAGCCCTCCTCGCTCCCACTCCGCGGGAGCTGCGCGGCCCCACAGCAGTCCTCGGGGCACCGCGGGCCGGGATGGGGACTGGGGGGCGGCAGGGGGGGGCGAAGAGGGGTCGGCAGGTGGGGGTGGGTGGTAGATGTGGGGTCAGCGTGGGAGGCTGAGGGTGGGAGATGCCCCGTGTTGCCCTGGCCTGGTCCCCAGCACCCTGTGTGAGGCCCAGATGGATCCCGGTCCTTGTCACTCTGTTCCCAGCAGGTGCCTTCTCCTCATGTCCCTTCACCCCTTCACTCCATCTCCAGCCAATATCTTGTCCTGGTCCCCATCACCCCATCCCTGGCAGTATCTTGCCTTGGTTCCCCTTAGTATCTCATCCTAGTCCCCATCTCTCTATCCCAGTCCACATCAACTCAGCCCAGTCCCTAATGGGCATCTCCTCCCAACCCCCATCCCAGCTCCCTTGTCCCAGTCCCCATCAGGCACTTCATCCCAATTCCCATCACCTTGTCCTGGTCCCCAGCTCCCCATCCCGCTCCACTTGTCCCCAAATTCCTGCTCACCTCTTGAGGGGCTCCAGCAGGCAGGGTTAAGGGGCACTGCTGGGAAGGGGACAGCCCGCTCCTGGCCTTGCCGGGTGGGCAGGCTGTTTTGGGGACAGGTGAAGGCTGCAGAGTCATGAGGTTTGTGGCTCCCATCTTCTTCTGCTTTTTAAGCACTCGACACCCGGAGCATTTTCTGCCGGTGAGAGCTTTCGGTCTGAAATGCGTCACCTTTTCAAGTCCTCTTTAGCCACATTAAGGCCAATATCAGGGACAGAAAGGTCTGTAAAACCTTCGTGTAACATTTACGTGTGAACAGCTTCTGTGGTAGCGGTAAAACCCTATCAGTCACATCGCTGGTGCCTAGAAAAACACAGCTGCTCTCAGGGCGCTGCAGCCACAGGATTTATCGGGGCTTTGCTGCCCAACGCATCGCAGGCAGCCCCGGGGCTGCAGTGGGTCTCCGTGTGGGGGTCTTCTCCTGCCTGGGGTGGTCCCCGGGCTCCTCATTTGTGGAGGTGGTGTTGGGTGGCATCGGCTGATGGAGCACAACGAGTGGGGAAAGTGAGGAATGGAGCGGAGGAGGGGGAGGGTGGGAGTGTGGGAAGGGAAGGTGAGGAGATGAGAAGAAACGAGGAAAGGAGAGGAGGAGAGAGATGAAGGGAGAAGAGACAAAGAGATAAGGAGGAGGTGGTGAGAGGGGATGATGGAAATGGGGATGGAGAAGGAAGGGGAGATGGAGGAGGAGAAGCTGAAAGAGGAGAAAGAGGAGGAAGAGGAGGGCAGGGCAGAGCTCTGACACCTCGCTGTGCCCCGAGCTCTCCTGCTGGCCCACACCCAGGCACAGGGAATTCCCAGCTCCGCTGCAGCCCCTGCTGAGCACAGCCCCATATCCCAGCACGCCGCGTTCCATCACCTCTAGGGGCGAATGGTGGGAAATGGGGGACATGGGGGGGGCACAGGGGGCCTTCATACAGCCCATCAGGGGTTGGGGTGAAAGCCGAGCGTCTGAAGGCCCCTTTGCACCTGCCCTGGGGTCCTGCTGCAAAAACAGAGCCGGGATGGAAACAAAGAAAACCGGCTTTGCTCCTCAAGTGAGCAAAAACTTGGCATTTTTAGGGAAAAAGGAAAGAGACAAAACTCCTTCTGGAGCCAATGTTTGCCTTGGCAGGGAGTTCTGCTCTGCCGGACCCGCCGTCGCCCGGGGACCCGCGGCCACGTGCGATGCTGCGGGGGGAGCGGCCCCCCCACCCCCCCGTCGGCCATCAGCGCTTTGAAGCGCGGGGCAGGAAATGAAGAGCCGCCTTCAAACGACCGCTTGTCTCCTCCGGGGTTGGGGAAACGGGAAAGGAGGCAATTTCCTCATCTCCCCAGCCAGCTTGGTGGGGGATAAGGCAGCTTTTTGGAAGGGGATGTGCAGCTTGCGAGCACCGCGAGGGAGTGCCGCCCTCCCTGAGGGCATCTCCCATCCGTGGCCAACCTCCGTGCTGGAAACAATCGCGGTGCGTGCAGGGCTGGCTGCGCCGGGAGCAGCTCGTGTCCCACCCGCTCTGCTTTTGGGGCTCGCTCTGCTCCTCCATCCTTCCCCGCGCTGCTTCACCCTGCAGATGGTATTATGTGATATTGTACCTCCCTCGGAGCTTTGCCAGCCGTGCACTTAAGGGGTTTTCTTTTCTTTTTACTTTTTTACTTCTTTTTTTCCCAGTGAAAAGTGGCTTTTTGACCCAAACACACATTTTCATAGAGAAGGTTTATTTTGGCCGAAAGCCTTTATTTTTGTGTGTGTGTTAAAAAGAAATACGGTGAGGCAGCGCCGGGCGGCCGCGGGAGGGAGGAGGGAGGGAGGGNTCTGGGGGGGAAGGGGTGGGTGCTGCCCTGGGTTAATCCCTGCACTCCTCTCGCTCCAGCGCTAACAACCCCTGGCAGCTCCGGGCTCGTTAGCGCCGTGAAAAGCAATTAGAGAGGCTGGGAGTGGGGCAGCTGCCGCCCTGAGAGAGGGCACGGAGGGGGGGGGACCCCGAGCTGCCCCCACAGCCCCGGGGCATAGATGGAGCCACAGAGCTCAAAGGAGAGCCCCCTCTGCAGCATCAGTCGGTTCCAGAGTGAACGGAGCTGCAGAACAGCACGGGGCTGGGGTTGCTCCCAACCGGCGCTGGGCTGCACCCGGAACGCCCCGAAGATGGCACAGAGCTCAGCTGTGTGATCCCAGCTTTATTGAACCCATAAAAGCCGCAGTGGGTGCAGAGCCGGGCCGTCCCCATGGCGCTGCCCTGGGGTGCACAGCTCTGCCGGGGGCTGCGGGAGCCCCACGGGTGAGGAGGAGGAGGGGGGACTCAGGGTGGGGGCAGCCACACCTTCTGGCTGCTGACCACGTCGCTCAGTTTGCCTTTGATTTTCAGGAAATGCCTCTTGAACTCCAACCCGTCGCCCTGCGTGGGGAGAGCAGTCAGTGCGCCCCACAGCAGCCTCCTGCAGCCCCACGCTCACAGTGCAGAGCCTCACGGTGGCGCCCACTGCCACGTCCCACCAACGATGTTTGCACCCACCTCTCACCCCCCGCGCACTGCTCTGCACCCACTGTGCACCTCCACGAGCCGCTTTGCGCCCTCTGTGCCCCCCCAGCGCCCACCTTGGAGAGGCGGAAGTCCACCAGGATCCTGCTCTCCATCTCCAGCAGGTTCACCTTGAAGATCAGCTTGTTGTTCCTCCGGTCCGTGGTGGAGATGGTGACCTGCGGGGGCACGGCCCAGCGTCAGGGGGGCTCAGCCCCATCCCTGTACCCCTCGGCCCGGCCCCACCTGGTTGGTGCAGCTCTGCTTCCAGCCGTAGCCCATCTTCTCACACACATCCCTCAGGCTGCGGTAGGAGCCGTCGGCGTCCAGCTTGGTGAAGAAGCGCGTCATCCGCTTCACCAGGCGCTGCCACGGGCTCTGCAGCACAGAACGCGTCAGGAACGCTGCAGAGCGGCAGCGCTGTGCCCGCACCCCACGCCTCGGCCCCGCTGTGTGGGTGCAAAGTGGTCCCTGCAGCCCCAGAGCCTGAAGGCGCATCAAGTCGTACCCCTGGTACCGCACATCCCAGCGCAACATTAGCAAGTTGCACCCCCTTCTGGTGAACATTGCGAGCTGCAATGTGCTCCAGAACAGTGGGAAACGGCATCCCCAGTCCTGCAGAACTGCACCCCAAACGCTTTAAGTATTGCAAGCCTGCATCCCCAGTACAATAAACACTGCAAAGTTGCATCCCAAGTGTTATAAATGTGCCAAATCCGATACTATCAACGCTGCAGAATGGCATCCCAAGTACTGCAAAGTAGCACCCTGATTACAAACACTGAAAAGCTGCAACCTAAGGCGGCATACACTGCAAAGCAGCACCTCCAGTATTGCAAAGCAGCACCTTAGGATTAGAAATACTGCAAAGCTGCGCCCCATAGGTTGCATCCCGGCGTTACAAACACTGCAGAGATGCGCACCCCGAAGGTTGCACACCAAATCCTAAGGGAGCACACCTGGGAGGAGCCTGGCGTGCCGAGCAGCTGGCTGTTGAGCAGCATGTGCTCAGGGCAGGCAGGCTGAGAGAAGCTGATGCCCTGCACCAGGCGGTCGATGCTGCCCATGCTGCCGTCCCACAGCGCGCCGCCGGTGCCGGGCTCAGGCTGCGATGTGGAGTAGCTCGCCTTGTCCTCACTGCAAGGCAAGCAGATGAGATTGCAAAAGGGATGGCTGAGAGGATTGCACCCCTTGAGGGTTCTGCATGCGCGAGTAGGGAAAGGGTGAGTGTGGGGTCATGTGTGCATCGAGCTGGTTTGCGCCAGGAAGAACACTCCTGTGCTGCAGGGAGGCAGCACGCAGCAGGGAGGTGCAGGGCAGCCCGCTCACCCCAGGGCACTCTTCACAGGAGAGAAGTCTGTGTCAGAGCGGATGTGCTTGGGGAGGGCTCCGGGGGACTCGGTGACGCCGCCTGAGGACACGCGGCTGCGCTTCGTGCCTGCAAAACGAGCAGAACCCAACGCTGTGCACAGCTGGAGCAGGAAACGCGCTTTGCCCCACGGCCCTTACCCTTCTTCAGGGGCCGGCAGTACCAGCGGTCCTTCTTGATGTCGGGGATGGTGATGCGTGCCGTGGGGCTCTCGGTCAGGATCTTGTGCAGCAGTGCTGTAAGGAATGGGGCACACGTAGGAGGTGTGGGGCGGCGGGGGGCACCGCTGCCTCCAGCTGCGTACCTAATGGCGCGGAGTCGATCTTCCTCCAGGGTGCCAGGTAGGTCTTCCTCTCCTTCCAGTCGCTGTACTCCTGGCAGCTGTCGCTGGGCTGATCCCAGGGCAGCTCTGCGGGAGAGGGGTCGGCGGGGGTGGCACAAGAGATTGGCAAAGGGGGGCAGGAACGCTGCCCTTCCCATTTGCTTTCAGAAGGATGCGATGTGCCAAGGTGCACAGCGTGCAGAAGTACTGCTCTGTGCCACGCAAAACATCACTGCAACACCACTGCAATCTCCCACGTGAGGCATCGCTGCTCTGCTCTACATGTGGCTTTTGATTCTCAAAAGTGCCACCCCCCCCGTGCACATCACACCTCCCCTATGCATCCCCCATGCACCCCTCGTGAACCTCACATACACCCCACACCTTGTACCCCCTCTATACATCCTGTATGCCCCCCATGCCCACCTCCTGCCAGCATGGCAGTCAGCACCACGCCGCAGGCCCACACGTCCACGGGCTCTGCACGGAACTCAGGGCGCCGCAGCAGCTCGGGGGCCACGTAGGGCAGCGTGCCACACATCTTGTTCAGCAGCCGCTCGCGCCCGTTGTGTCTGAAGACGGTGGCCAGGCCGAAGTCGGAGATCTTCAGGTTGTCTGGGTAGAAAAAGAGTAGAAATGGTTAAGTTAAAGGCGACCAAACGTAGCCGGAAGTCGAGGTGGGGGGCACACCTCGCTCATCCAGCAGCAGGTTCTCCGGCTTGAGGTCGCGGTGGGTGATGCCCATGCTGTGCAGGTACACCTACGGGTGGGATGGGGTCACTGCTGCCACCACGGAGCACCGCAGCACCGGCGCCGCCCCGCAGCACTCACCACACCAGCAATCAGCTGCTGGAAGAAGCGCTGCGCCTCCGGCTCCGGCATCCCAATGTCCGGCTCTGCAACGCCAGCAAGGAGTGAGGACAGGAGCTGCAGCTCCCAGCCGCACACAGCACCGCTCCGACGCACGGCTTGCTCCGATTTTGCAACGCACCGATGCGGTCGAAGAGCTCCCCGCCGCTGCAGTACTCCAGGAAGAGGTACTGCGTGGCCCCCTCGCGCCGGTGCCCGTAGAACTTGACGACGTTCTCGTGGTTCAGCATCTTGTTGATGCAGATCTCCTTCTTGATGTTCTCGGGGCAGTCGGCCGCGCGCTTCATGTCCACGATCTTCACGGCCACGGCCTCCTCGGTGCGGCGGTTCACGGCCAGCTGCACCCTGCGGGGCACGGCCAGGGGGGAGGGGCCGGGTGCACCACAGGTGTGCATCAGGTGTAAAGGGCAAGCAGCGGGCATGCAACTGGTAAGCAATGGCGATGCAGTGGGTGTGCAATGCAGTAGGTGGGTAACGGGCAGGCAGTGCACGCACAAGCAGGACGCGGTGTCCGAGCAGGGAGCACTTAATGGCACACAGTGGGTCATGCGATAGGTGTGCAGAGCGGGCACGCGCTGGGCAAGCAAAGGCCATAAAGTGGGTGTGAAGAAGGCAGGAGACACACACACAGGCACCATGCAACAACCGTGCAGTGTGCATACAGTGGGACCTGCAACGGCCAAGCGGTACGCACGCGAGGTGCCGGCCCCGTGCAGGCGGGGGGGGGGCACGGGGTGCACGCGGGGAGCGCGCAGAGGGGCACGGAAGGGCCTCTCCGCGTTGCTCCAGGACTTCCCCCAAAACCCCTCGTGCTGCCCACAGGCTGCCCACACCCACGTGTCCCGTTCTGGATCTGCATCCACACCCCAGAGCTGCGCCCCACAGCCGCACCCNCCGGCAAGGGCAGGTCCGCAGCGCTGCCGCTCGAGATGAGCCGCTCCCGGAGCAGCGTGTCCCCGCCTTAGGTAAAGGCCCGCGGAGGGGAGGGAGGAGGGAGGGAGGGATTTAGGGAGGAAGGGTCACTCCTGCAAAGCGTGGGGGAGGAGAAAAATGTATCATCTATGCGGGCTTTTTCATCAGAAATACCACTGTGGGAGTCCTGGGCAGTGAATCACCTCACAGATCCTCTGTCCCACGCCGTGTCTGGTCCTGCCTGGCTGCAGACAGCCGAGGGAGCACAGAGTGGTCCCAGGCAGTGTTGGGGCCCTTGGGGCACTGGGGTGACCCCAAAAGAAGTCTGGACGTGCTGGAGGGGAGCAGACCTCCCTGCACCCTCGTGGCAGCTTTGAGGTTCTGAGGAGTCTTCGCTGCCCCCAGGACCCTCCTGCCCCATGCCTGGGGTGAGCCTTGGTGTCGGTGTCCAGGACGGATGCCAGGTTGTTTGGCACCAGCCCTGCTTCCAGCTGTGCCTCCTGGTGCCATCCCAGACCTGTGCTTGGAGGCATTTTGTCCCCAGCCCCCCCTCCAGCCCAGCCTCTTGGGCAGCCCTCAGAGCAGTGATGTGGGTTGCTTGTCTCCATGCCTGTCTCCCCGATGGACCTCAGACTGATGCTGAAGGCCCCTTGGCTCCATCTTTTGCTCCTGAAGGACCTCAGAGCAGTGATGTAGGTTACTTATGTCAATCCTCAGCTCTCTGATAGATGTCGAACCAATGTCTTGGGTTATTGGCGTCCATTGGCCTCCCTGAAGGATCTGTGTGGTAGCCACTTGTCTCCATCCCCAACCCCTGAAGGACTTCCAGCCAGTGTTGTAGCTTGCTTGCATTCATCCTTATGTCCCTTGATGGACACCACTCCAGCGCTGCAGGCTGTGTGCCCATCTCTACCTCCCCGAAGGACCTCACCCCAATGTTACAGCTTCCTCGCGTCCATCTGTAGCCCCTGAAGAACCTCGAAGCGATGCTGAAGGAACCTCACCTCCATCTCGCTCTGGTGGACCTCCAACCCGTCCTGCAGACCCCACCCTGCCCCCACCCCTCCCTGGACGCTCCCCACACCCCGAGCCGTGCCGGGGGGCTGGAGACAGATCGGAGGGGAAGGAGCCTTCCAAATTGACAACATATGGCCCTGCCTTATCCCAGGGCCCAGTAAATAGGTCTTTCATGCTGGGCCGGTTGCCATAGGAGCAAACACGCAGGAAATATCCCAGATAACTCGAATAGTGGCAAAAACATATGTTTTGGATAAAACCCAGCAGAAAAATCGCCCTGTTTAACCCCTCCAAGGTATTTTACCCGCTGAGCTTTAACCCTTTGTGGCATTCACAGGGTGGGGAAACTGAGGCACAGCCCGGGCTGCAGGGCGGGCGCTTCCCTGCCCCCAGCCAGCAGCCACGGGCGGCTCCCAGGGCTGCCCCCCCCCCGCCCCCTATCAGGACGGATGCTCCGTGCTCTGCACGCACCGCGCTTTGATTTGCCAAGGAATTTGCTTTGCTTCTTTTTTTATTTTTATTTAATTCTTTTTTTTTTTTTTTTCACTTTTCGAGCCTCAGCCAAACCTTTCCTTATCACATCTGGCGAGCAGCAGCCCCTCTGAGCGCTGCGATGGTGAGAAAGGAGAGCGAGCTCCACTGCAGCGCGGGGATGTGGTGGGGAGAAAAGGCTCTGCAGGGCCCGTTTTGGCGCTTGGGAAAAGGAATTCCTCAGCACACATTGCTGCTGCTCACAGCCCTCACCTGCCTTGCACACAGACACTGCTCGGGTGCAGGCAGCGGCGAGCTGAGTCCCACAGCTCCAGTGCTGTGCTTGCTCTCAGGGAGGGGAAACTGAGGCACGGGGAAGGGGCAAGGCTGAAAAACTGCTGGTAGCACCTGTGGGACCTGCAGGGCGCTGCAAACATCCCTGCACAATGCAAACATTCCTGTGCACTGCAAGCATCCCCACGTGCTGCAAGCATCCCTGCAAGCTGAGAACGCCACCACAGGATGCAAATATCCCCATGCCCTGCTGCAAAACTCGCTGCAGGCTGCAGGCATCCCCACGCACTGCAGGCACCTCCTGGCCGCAGCCCCACGCAGGGCAGACAGCCGACGCAGGGAGCGACGCCGCGCTGACCTGGGCTTTCTCCTGGTGCTGTGGTGTAAATAGTGCTGACGGGAGGAATGTGAGTGCCACGAAACCCCACCGCCTCCTCCATGCAGAAATGCCCCCAAATGCTCCTTATCCCCAGCAGGGCACCTCTGCCACTGTTTGCACCGTGATTTCAGGGCATCCCCGCAGCTGCTCTGCACACGCAGCCCCAACCTCACTTTCCAGCTGCACTTCCATCTCTTTTCCCCTTTTTTGTTTCTGCCTTTCAGCCCCCCCCCCCCATTATGGGTTTGTGAGGTTTAGCAAAACAAACACCGCCGTCACCCTCAGAACGTGCGGGATGGCGGCAGCTCCGCGGGGCGGCTGTGGGGTCCTGGGGGATGCATTATTTTAATGGGGTTTTCCCCTTGTTGCTCCACCACAGCACTGCGGGCCCCTCACATTGGGGTTCCATGGGCGCTTTTCCTCCCCATCCCCCAAAATCCCACTCAGAGCTTCAGCTCCCACCATCCTGGGGCGTCTGTCCCATTTCTGTGCTCTTTCTGCCCTTGCTCAGCGCTGTCCCGGAGCTGTGGGGGGGTTTGGGGGCATTCGGGGCCGCCGTGGGGTGCAGGCGCTCTCCCCACCCTGCCCAGGAATGTGTCTGCTGATATTAAATAGACCTGGAGGCACTTCGAGCCGAGCCCACTTCCTCGCCAAGAAATGACCTCAGCCTTTGGGAGGCTTTCACCTTTTTCGAGCATTTTGCTTTTTCCTCCCCCTCCCGCCCACGGCTGCGGGGCCGACCCCACATTTTGGGGGATCTTTTATCCATGCAAAACCCCTCGTGCTGCCCACAGGCTGCCCACACCCACGTGTCCCGTTCTGGATCTGCATCCACACCCCAGAGCTGCGCCCCACAGCCGCACCCCCGCCCCTCTCCTCAGCCCCTCCACCCCCAGCCCTGCGCTGCACCCCGCGCTGCACGCAGCCCAGCTCAGCAATGGCTGCGGCGGTCCCAGCGGGCGGGGGGAGCAGGGAGGTTCCCACCCACCCCCCGAGGCACGGCCCATCACATCTGGTGGGCAGATGTGGCCGGGCTCTGCTGCCCAGATGGGGACAAGCAGGGAAATCCCAGCACAGGCCGGGCCGGGCGCATGGCATGAAGCGATCCCTGTTCATTGGAACTGCCATTTCCCACCTCCTGGCCCCGCAGGGTCTGGGGCTCTCTGGGGATGGAGCATCCCTGTCCTGCACCCACATCTCACATCTGCATCCCAAATCCTGCTTCTGCACTCGCTGTGCTTGTCCTGCACCTGCTGTCCTGCACCCACATCCTCCACATGGCTTCTGCTGCTGCGTCCCCTGTCCTGCACCCTGAGCCTGGCGTCCAGCATCTGCATCCCATTTACCACATTGCTTGTCCTGCATCCCATCTCTGCAGCCCAAAATTTGCTTCTGCACCTCATAGCCTATGTCTGTACCCTAAGTTCCCTTTCCCATCTCTGCACACCAAATCCCAAATCTGCTGGATCCCGTGTCCTGCACCTTGCATCCTAAATCCTGCATCTACATCCTAACATCAGCATCCTAAATCCTGCATCCTCCGTCTGTATCTGCTGTAAGAGCCCTGTATAGGCGATGAAAGGTTTACTATAGGTTTACTGAAGGGTTACTGTATTGTTACTAAAGCCTTACCACAATCGCCCACAGCGATGCTCGATGCTCAAACCCATGGGATACCCTTGTGGCCCCCAGAATGAGCTGTTTATGACACAAACAAGAGTAGGCAACAGGCAAAGCGAAATGCTGTGTGGGATGAACCAAAGGACAGGTCTTCCCCTTGAAGAGAAACCTTTCCTGCAAATGGGACCCATTTCCCACTGCTGCAACGAGTTGTGTGAGGTTCTGCATAACACAATCCTCAGTTCTCCACTCCCACCCCCAAAATCCTCACTGCCAGGGTGCTCCCAAGCTCCTTTTTGCCTGGAAACCCAAATCTGTGCCCACCGGGAGCCCCCGAGGGAGTGAACCAGAAAACCCCGCACTCAGCCTAATTATCCCCCGGCTGCAATCTGTGATCTCTGGGACAATTAACGGTGCTTAATCCCGGCTGAAAAGCACACGGGGTCGGGGCGGCGTCTTCCTGCTGCCCCTCGCCCGCTGCCGGGGTCTCGCTCCCGGCTGCAATATAAATATGCAATTAAAAAACCCCAAAAGGCCCCGTTAATTGCTCGGCCGAAGGGGGGGTTCCCACTGGAAAAAGGGGAGAACAGAAAGAGGCTTTTTCCAACTCAGTAACCGGAGCCCCCAGTGGGATCGGTGGGTTTGGGGCTGGTGGGGATCTGCACCTCGGGGTGGGGTTCGGGGGATGCTCTTTTTCTGGGGGGGAAGGGGTGGGTGCTGCCCTGGGTTAATCCCTGCGCTCCTCTCGCTCCAGCGCTAACAACCCCTGGCAGCTCCGGGCTCGTTAGCGCCGTGAAAAGCAATTAGAGAGGCTGGGAGTGGGGCAGCTGCCGCCCTGAGAGAGGGCACGGAGGGGGGGGGACCCCGAGCTGCCCCCACAGCCCCGGGGCATAGATGGAGCCACAGAGCTCAAAGGAGAGCCCCCTCTGCAGCATCAGTCGGTTCCAGAGTGAACGGAGCTGCAGAACAGCACGGGGCTGGGGTTGCTCCCAACCGGCGCTGGGCTGCACCCGGAACGCCCCGAAGATGGCACAGAGCTCAGCTGTGTGATCCCAGCTTTATTGAACCCATAAAAGCCGCAGTGGGTGCAGAGCCGGGCCGTCCCCATGGCGCTGCCCTGGGGTGCACAGCTCTGCCGGGGGCTGCGGGAGCCCCACGGGTGAGGAGGAGGAGGGGGGACTCAGGGTGGGGGCAGCCACACCTTCTGGCTGCTGACCACGTCGCTCAGTTTGCCTTTGATTTTCAGGAAATGCCTCTTGAACTCCAACCCGTCGCCCTGCGTGGGGAGAGCAGTCAGTGCGCCCCACAGCAGCCTCCTGCAGCCCCACGCTCACAGTGCAGAGCCTCACGGTGGCGCCCACTGCCACGTCCCACCAACGATGTTTGCACCCACCTCTCACCCCCCGCGCACTGCTCTGCACCCACTGTGCACCTCCACGAGCCGCTTTGCGCCCTCTGTGCCCCCCCAGCGCCCACCTTGGAGAGGCGGAAGTCCACCAGGATCCTGCTCTCCATCTCCAGCAGGTTCACCTTGAAGATCAGCTTGTTGTTCCTCCGGTCCGTGGTGGAGATGGTGACCTGCGGGGGCACGGCCCAGCGTCAGGGGGGCTCAGCCCCATCCCTGTACCCCTCGGCCCGGCCCCACCTGGTTGGTGCAGCTCTGCTTCCAGCCGTAGCCCATCTTCTCACACACATCCCTCAGGCTGCGGTAGGAGCCGTCGGCGTCCAGCTTGGTGAAGAAGCGCGTCATCCGCTTCACCAGGCGCTGCCACGGGCTCTGCAGCACAGAACGCGTCAGGAACGCTGCAGAGCGGCAGCGCTGTGCCCGCACCCCACGCCTCGGCCCCGCTGTGTGGGTGCAAAGTGGTCCCTGCAGCCCCAGAGCCTGAAGGCGCATCAAGTCGTACCCCTGGTACCGCACATCCCAGCGCAACATTAGCAAGTTGCACCCCCTTCTGGTGAACATTGCGAGCTGCAATGTGCTCCAGAACAGTGGGAAACGGCATCCCCAGTCCTGCAGAACTGCACCCCAAACGCTTTAAGTATTGCAAGCCTGCATCCCCAGTACAATAAACACTGCAAAGTTGCATCCCAAGTGTTATAAATGTGCCAAATCCGATACTATCAACGCTGCAGAATGGCATCCCAAGTACTGCAAAGTAGCACCCTGATTACAAACACTGAAAAGCTGCAACCTAAGGCGGCATACACTGCAAAGCAGCACCTCCAGTATTGCAAAGCAGCACCTTAGGATTAGAAATACTGCAAAGCTGCGCCCCACAGGTTGCATCCCGGCGTTACAAACACTGCAGAGATGCGCACCCCGAAGGTTGCACACCAAATCCTAAGGGAGCACACCTGGGAGGAGCCTGGCGTGCCGAGCAGCTGGCTGTTGAGCAGCATGTGCTCAGGGCAGGCAGGCTGAGAGAAGCTGATGCCCTGCACCAGGCGGTCGATGCTGCCCATGCTGCCGTCCCACAGCGCGCCGCCGGTGCCGGGCTCAGGCTGCGATGTGGAGTAGCTCGCCTTGTCCTCACTGCAAGGCAAGCAGATGAGATTGCAAAAGGGATGGCTGAGAGGATTGCACCCCTTGAGGGTTCTGCATGCGCGAGTAGGGAAAGGGTGAGTGTGGGGTCATGTGTGCATCGAGCTGGTTTGCGCCAGGAAGAACACTCCTGCGCTGCAGGGAGGCAGCACGCAGCAGGGAGGTGCAGGGCAGCCCGCTCACCCCAGGGCACTCTTCACAGGAGAGAAGTCTGTGTCAGAGCGGATGTGCTTGGGGAGGGCTCCGGGGGACTCGGTGACGCCGCCTGAGGACACGCGGCTGCGCTTCGTGCCTGCAAAACGAGCAGAACCCAACGCTGTGCACAGCTGGAGCAGGAAACGCGCTTTGCCCCACGGCCCTTACCCTTCTTCAGGGGCCGGCAGTACCAGCGGTCCTTCTTGATGTCGGGGATGGTGATGCGTGCCGTGGGGCTCTCGGTCAGGATCTTGTGCAGCAGTGCTGTAAGGAATGGGGCACACGTAGGAGGTGTGGGGCGGCGGGGGGCACCGCTGCCTCCAGCTGCGTACCTAATGGCGCGGAGTCGATCTTCCTCCAGGGTGCCAGGTAGGTCTTCCTCTCCTTCCAGTCGCTGTACTCCTGGCAGCTGTCGCTGGGCTGATCCCAGGGCAGCTCTGCGGGAGAGGGGTCGGCGGGGGTGGCACAAGAGATTGGCAAAGGGGGGCAGGAACGCTGCCCTTCCCATTTGCTTTCAGAAGGATGCGATGTGCCAAGGTGCACAGCGTGCAGAAGTACTGCTCTGTGCCACGCAAAACATCACTGCAACACCACTGCAATCTCCCACGTGAGGCATCGCTGCTCTGCTCCACACGTGGCTTTTGATTCTCAAAAGTGCCACCCCCCCCGTGCACATCACACCTCCCCTATGCATCCCCCATGCACCCCTCGTGAACCTCACATACACCCCACACCTTGTACCCCCTCTATACATCCTGTATGCCCCCCATGCCCACCTCCTGCCAGCATGGCAGTCAGCACCACGCCGCAGGCCCACACGTCCACGGGCTCTGCACGGAACTCAGGGCGCCGCAGCAGCTCGGGGGCCACGTAGGGCAGCGTGCCACACATCTTGTTCAGCAGCCGCTCGCGCCCGTTGTGCCTGAAGACGGTGGCCAGGCCGAAGTCGGAGATCTTCAGGTTGTCTGGGTAGAAAAAGAGTAGAAATGGTTAAGTTAAAGGCGACCAAACGTAGCCGGAAGTCGAGGTGGGGGGCACACCTCGCTCATCCAGCAGCAGGTTCTCCGGCTTGAGGTCGCGGTGGGTGATGCCCATGCTGTGCAGGTACACCTACGGGTGGGATGGGGTCACTGCTGCCACCACGGAGCACCGCAGCACCGGCGCCGCCCCGCAGCACTCACCACACCAGCAATCAGCTGCTGGAAGAAGCGCTGCGCCTCCGGCTCCGGCATCCCAATGTCCGGCTCTGCAACGCCAGCAAGGAGTGAGGACAGGAGCTGCAGCTCCCAGCCGCACACAGCACCGCTCCGACGCACGGCTTGCTCCGATTTTGCAACGCACCGATGCGGTCGAAGAGCTCCCCGCCGCTGCAGTACTCCAGGAAGAGGTACTGCGTGGCCCCCTCGCGCCGGTGCCCGTAGAACTTGACGACGTTCTCGTGGTTCAGCATCTTGTTGATGCAGATCTCCTTCTTGATGTTCTCGGGGCAGTCGGCCGCGCGCTTCATGTCCACGATCTTCACGGCCACGGCCTCCTCGGTGCGGCGGTTCACGGCCAGCTGCACCCTGCGGGGCACGGCCAGGGGGGAGGGGCCGGGTGCACCACAGGTGTGCATCAGGTGTAAAGGGCAAGCAGCGGGCATGCAACTGGTAAGCAATGGCGATGCAGTGGGTGTGCAATGCAGTAGGTGGGTAACGGGCAGGCAGTGCACGCACAAGCAGGACGCGGTGTCCGAGCAGGGAGCACTTAATGGCACACAGTGGGTCATGCGATAGGTGTGCAGAGCGGGCACGCGCTGGGCAAGCAAAGGCCATAAAGTGGGTGTGAAGAAGGCAGGAGACACACACACAGGCACCATGCAACAACCGTGCAGTGTGCATACAGTGGGACCTGCAACGGCCAAGCGGTACGCACGCGAGGTGCCGGCCCCGTGCAGGCGGGGGGGGGGCACGGGGTGCACGCGGGGAGCGCGCAGAGGGGCACGGAAGGGCCTCTCCGCGTTGCTCCAGGACTTCCCCCCC
>JACDJE010000072.1:2275337-2294129 GCA_016647715.1 Pavo muticus | reverse complement strand
GCCCCGCCCCCACGGCGCCAAAAGCGCCCAAAGGCCGCGAGCCGCCCCGGGCCCGCCCCGCCTCCACCCCGCCGCGGAGCCCTCTTGGAGCTGAACGGGGAAAACAAACCGAGCACAACTAAGGGAAAGAGGCAGATTTCGGTAACTCCCCTTTAATCAACCCCCGGTAAAGCCGTGATTTCTGATTTGGTGACTGCTCTGCGTGTGATATAAAACCCCCCCGGCACGCAGCAGGGGTGGGGGCATCCCATCTCCTCCTGCACTTACGAATGGTATAAAAAAAAAACCAAAACAACAACAACAACAAAAACCAACCCAAAAGATAACAGAAAATCCAAGAATATTTCTGCTTCACAGCAGAGGCTGGGGCAGCGCAGCGCCAGCAGGGCTCTACGTCCGCGACAACCCGCGGTTGTCCAAATCCTTCACCTGCAAGAGAGGAAACACCAGGGTAACACCGGGTGACGCTGAGCTCCTTCCCAGAGCTGGGGCTCCCTCCGGCCTCATACTTTGTATATCCGGACCAGCCAGTGCTCTGTGGTGTACGCCTCCTCCAGCACATCCAGCTCAAAGTCCTTGTTCCCGATCTCGGCGTTGCGCACGCGGTCGTAGCCCGGCGGCCGCTCTATGGGGACAGAAAGCAGCGCTGTGCCACCAGGCCCCACGGCTGCTGGGCACGCGGCGGCACGGCGCAGGACACGCACTGGCCTCGGTGTAGACCTGCCCGAAGCGGTAGTAGCACATCTTGTACATCAGGCAGTTGAGCAGCACCGGGGAGCCCTCGCGGTCCACGCGGAACTCGCCGGTGGGTGTGTAGTAGTCGTGCTCCTTGATGTGCCGGCCCGTGTCCGTGCTGCCGCCGATGCGCACCATCCACAGGAACTTATTGATGTCTGCAAGGGATGGAGGCTGAGCACAGGGCATGCAGGGGGCACGCAGGGTGCTGAGGGCTCTTACCGTCGGATGAATAGCCGGTGAGGCCGCCGAATATCACCAGCACGTAGCTCACATCCAGCTCTCTCATGATCTCGTAGGCTTTCTCCTCTGTCGATGCCATCGCCTGCAGGGGACCCAACGGCTGTGACGTGCTGCAGTGCCCAAAACCACGGGCGCAGCGTGGGAGCACCTACCTGCCCAACGCGGGAGATGTGCGTGTTGTTCCAGGTGTTGTTGTCCACCAGGATGGTGCGGTTGGCCATGGCCGTGATCTGGTAGCCGTAGTCCCACCAGGACATCACCTTGGCGTCCTGCAGCCAAACAACACCACACGTCTGTCAGCACTCAGGTGAGCCCAGCGCCCGCCGGGCTCGGAGCGCGGTTACCTCCGGCGTGTTGTGCCGCAGCCAGTAGTAGGCCTCCCTGAAGTCATCAAAGATGATCCTGCTGCCGTCCCCGCCGCGCGCCGACAGCACGATGGAGGGCGATGAGTACGCCTCGCTGGTCACCCAGGTCGAGTGGAAGGTGTATGTGATGAGGAAGAAAGCCATCACCAGGATCATGCCGCTGGCAACCTGGGGATGCAAACGGGCGTCACTGCAGGAGGGGAGAGAGCACCTCCCACACACTCATCCCCACCAGGAACAGCAACAACTCTCCTCTTCCCCACGGTCAGGAGCTGCCCCAGCACTCACTTCATTTTTGATGGGGTAGGTGGAGTCTTGCTGCTTTTTGCTCTTCTTGTCTGGCCGGCTGATGTCCAGGTTCTTCATGTAGGTGGACAACACCTGAGAAACGCCGATGCCGGAAAGGATGCACATCACTGGGGCCAGCACCAGCATCAGCCGCACCTGCAGGCAACAGCACAGCCATCAGAGCCCGCAGGAGTGGGGAGCTGGGCAGAGCCACACAGCCGGGCCTCGGGCACCTCCACGGATGGGGCACCCACATCCCCGCGCAGCAGTGCCAGGACCCCACCGCCCTCTGGGCGAAGAGCCTCCTAACATCTCACCTAAACCTACCCTCTTTTAGTTTAAAGCCATTACCAACAAGTTCAGAAAAAAAGAGTCAGCCTTGCTAAGACCATCTCATCATCCTGCTTGTGTCCTGCTCAGTCCCACAGCAGCGACACCAACCCGAGCAGCCCTCACCATTACAGCAGAGAAGTACATGGAGGTCACGCCATACATGATGATAAAAATGCGGGCATCCGAGAGATTGCTGAAGCAGTAATAGAGACCAACTGCAAAGAGGAAAGAGAAACAGGTGAGGTTCACCTTAGCCTGAAAGCAAATCCATCTGGTGGAGACATGCAGCACGCTGCAAGGATGTAATAAACCCAGAGACTGCCTGAGGGTCCGACTGCAACAAGGCTGGGCTCACCTGGGAACATGAACACGAGGAGCTGCAGGTCAAAGTAGTAGGAGGACCAGGTGGTGGGCTGGTGCTCTGAGACAGAGGCAATGATGGGAATGTTGTTCTTGGCATAGGAAGGATCCAGCAGGGAGTAGAAACGCCCCGTCCATGGGGAGATTTTCCCTAGCAGAGAGGAGAAAATCAGCATCAGTCCTAGCACAGCCAGCAATGCCAACAGGCTCTGTCACAAGGGAAACGTCCAAGGCTGAATGAGCAATCCTGCACCTCATTCATCATCCCCATGACTCAAAACTGTTATTTTAAAAAGGAAATTGTGATTGTAGCCTAAGATGATTTCTGCCCAACCTAATCCATATGGTGCAAGCAATAATGCAGAAATCATGACTGACAAAAGGTGTGCCCTTCAGAGAGGGACACAGTTAGGGGGGATAGCAGGGGTGGGCTGGCGTTGGACTTGGTGATCTGAAGTCTTTTCCAACCTTAACGATTCTGTGACTCTGTGATTCAAAGCATGGGAAAGAGGCGAAGCCAGCAGCAAAACATGCTCAGCAACATCACCATGAATGGGATCACCATTAATTGAACTACCTGTGAGCATCAGCACAGCCCCGACTGTCAGCAGGACAAAGCCAACCAGGGAGATGACGCTCCTGAAGAGGACTTCGAACTGCTGTGGGTTCAGCTTGCTGCGGAGGTAGTCCACAAAGGCATGGATCTGGCACAAGCCAAAGACGCCCAGGGCAGCCATGTGCTCTGAGGAGAGGACAGGCTGCAAGCAGGGGAGAGTGTGATCAGACACAGGGGAACAGCAGCTGAGTCACTCCAGAAACAGACCTCAGCAAAATCAGTGCTGAAGTCATAACTTGCTGAAGTCATAGGAAGCCATTCCCTCCCTGTGGACATGACACGCATCAGCATTAATTCTGATAGGAATGCACATGAAAAATGAACTCTGAGAGCTTCCTTGCTGTAAGCTCTCATCTGGCTGAAGTTTCCAAGCCCACAAAACCTGTACTCCCCATACCAGGACACCAAAGGTGAGAAACAGGCAACTGCTTCTCTTGAAAATGGTACATTCTCTACTGTACGGAGATGTGTGCTGCTGTGAGCGTTTCCTTCATGGAAAATGGAACTTCCAAGATTTCTTGAAAGACAAACAGTGCTGGAAGGCCTCACCTGAAAGCCAACAAAGGAGATCTGCATTGAGAGGATTGTCCCCAGGCAGTACACAGTGCAGTAGGCAACATAGATCCTGTGTGAGAAGCGGCCAGTCAGCATCAGCACAAGGACGTGCAGCGGGATCAAGTTAATCAGGAAGACGTAGCCACCCCACGAGGAGACCTGGCAAGGGAAAAATGAAGAATACCAATTCCAGGGCTGGACAGGCTGCGTGGTGGGGGCCAACAGCAAGTTCTGTTTTCCTGGGATCACGTGCTCTCCCCAGAAAGGGCACCCTGAACAGCCCCAGCTGCCAGAAGCCCAGATTTACCAGATATCTGGGTGCCAGGACAAGGAATGCTCACCATGTAGAAATAGGCAAGAGCACACATTGCTGCCCAATAGATAGAGCCAGTTTTCACAGCCTTGATCCACATGTAGTAAGTTAGCAGCATGCAGAAAATGGCAATACCTGGGTGGAGAGACACAGCGAGGTCAGAGCGAGCTCACGTCACCCTGAATGTCAGCGTAACCTCAATGTCAACACACACCAGACTGTCTGACTGCATTAAGAAATACACGTACAAGAATCTGCCTATCTCACTGCTGCTGCACCAGAAACAATAGTAGGAAAGCAGTTCCGTATCCGACTGCAAGATTGAAACAAGATAATGTTTAGTAGGCAACAGCTCTCGTGGCTTCTAGCTCCGCCAGCTACCCTTTAGCGAAACAATGATTCTTTATGCGGCCCCCACAGCCCATACAGAGGAGAGGAACCTGGCTTCTTAAAGGTTTTCCTCCCTGAGTGCTACAAACTCACCTTCGTTATCGTAGGATCCAGCAACAGAACGAGAGATGTACCCAGGCACAACTGCAATCATGGCGGCAGCAAGGAGCCCCGCGCCCGCGTCCTGGGGAGCACAGCCAGAGGGCAAGGGAACCATCAGATCACAGCTCCGTATGCACAGATACGCCTCAAAGGAAGCTAATGCTGAAATGGTCCTCCCCATACCTTGAGCTCTTTGGTGAGGTGGTAAGTCACAATGGTGGTGAAGGAGGAGAAGAGGGGCGCCAGGAAGACGCAGACGTTCCGGATGTCGATGGTGATGTGGAAGAAGTGCAGCACGTGGTAGATGGCTGCCGAGGTGATCATCAGCCCTGTGGGACGGACGTGGCACTGTCAGTGGGTTGCAATTGGAGCAGGGCAGCCAAAAAGGTGGGAAGGATGGAACAGACGGGAGCTGCCGCCTTCCCAAATCCACGCCCTGGCAGCCCTCATTGCTCAAAGTGTGTTCCAGCACAGCCAAAGCCTGCTGGCCTACCTGGATAAATGGTTCCACCAATAATCCTGCCCAGGGGGTACCACGCTCGGTCATCAAACCAGTTGTGGAACTTGTAGAAGCCTTCCTCTGCCAGGAAGCGGGTTGTGCGGTAGTTAAAGTACCTGCAACAGCACCAGCACCTCTGTGTCCAGACACAGCTACGACAACTGCTCAGACTGCTGAGAGTAAACACAGCCCTGCAAGCAGCACCCAGCATCCACTGATCCCAAAATGGAAAGGACGAGGGGAAGACACTTACGGGTCAAATTCATGGATGACACTTTCAAATCTTAAGACAGAAAAGAGTCTTGTGGAGAAAGCTGTAAACACAAAGGAGAGAAGAATGAGTTTGCAAAGGAACCAGTACTGAATGAATAACAGCGTGCACTTGGGTCACGCTTCAAGGACAGATGGGAGAAGAACTGGAGGAGGAGGCAGTTCCTGGGGTCCTGCATGCAGACTTACACAGCACAGCTGCCATGGACAGGATGAGGAGCTTAAGCAGTGTGTCCTGCTTCTCATAGGAGAGCCGGAGGAACCCCAGCTTGGTCATTGTCACATCAAAGGCAGGGAACAGACACCTGAAAACCTAAAAATGAGACGATCAGAGAGTGGGGCTGGGCCCCTGCCGTGTACCTGCTGCCTCCCTCCCTCCCTCCCTCCCTCCCCCTTGAACCTGGCTCCCCAGAGCCTCACCTGATCAGTCGGCCCAAATCTTGGCTGAGGCTTCAACTTCTTTCACAGAGAGCAGAACTTCTTTGGGCAGATGTATCTGTTTCTCTGTGCGCAAAGCAAGATAACCCTAAGCTTTCAGCAGCTAAAGAACCAAGGCTGGTTCTCCTTGGCTGAGCTATAAGAGATGCACAACAAACCCACAGAGGTTCCAAATTACTGATCTGAAATGCACACATCGCAGAGGTTTGCTAACACAGATCTGCACAGGCAGCTCCTGCGGCACTGCATGATGCAGCTGTTTAATCTGACCTCCTTGGGTGGAGGAAAAAACAGTGAAAATCTTATGTTAGGTATCAAGGAAGTGAAACTGCAGGCAGAGATTAACGACTTCACTCTCTGAAAACACCCTGATCTTTTAGAAATGCTTTGCTGCCCACTCCAATTGGAAAAAGAAGAAAACCCAAACTCCTACAGCCTCAGTCCCAGAATGTGCTGATAAAGCCACAGTCCGTATCTCCGAGTTAAAGGGCCACGCGAGAGCTTATTTGGACAGGCTGAGATTTAGAAATAACAAAGTGCACCTGAAAATCATTTTGTGACCTAGCAGTGATTCTGACCTCCAGCCATCTATCGCAGACTGGCACAGAAATAAGGCTGCGTTGTAATTATTTCTGGGCTCCCTCGGGGTAATAATCAGCAGCAATAAGGACAGAATGCAGCTCTGGGCAGGATCACCTCTGCTGCCCCATGCCCATTAATGCCCGCAGCTCCATTGGGTGCAGGGCGGGTCCAAGCAGCACCCGGTGTGGGGTAGGAAGGGGTAAAGGCCACGCGTGGGCCAGGCAATGTCATGCTGGCCTCAACGCCAGCCCCTTCAGCCTGTCCATGCCCTGACGTGCACCCGCAGTCCTGCACGCCCCACAGCCGCACACCGCGCAGCTCTCTGAATCCTGCAGGCCCCCTCCACACACGCTCCAGGCCGTGACAATCCCACAGCCCCAGACCCCGCACCCCATAACCCCACATCCCCACGACCCGGGGCTCCAGTATCCCATAACCCTACAGCCCCTCGCACCGCAGGCCTGGCGCCCCATTACCGCGCAGCCCCTCAGCCCAGGCTCAAGTACCCCATAACCCTACAACGCCTCTCCCCGTAGGCCCAGCACCCCGTTACCCCACGGACTCTCACAGCTCAGGCTCAGCACCCCATACCCCGCAGCCCCACACCCCCCAGGCCTGACATCCCATAACCCCACAGCTCCCCACGCCCCAGGCCGCGCTCCTTACCCCTTAGGCCTAGCACAGCGCAGGCCCAACGCCGCACAGCTCCCAGGCCCTCAGGCCCAGCCCTCCTCCCCGGCCGCCCCGCTTCCTCCCCCCGCAGTCCCGGCGCGCCCCCCCGCGACCCCGGCTCTCACCCGGGCGCTGCTCTCGGCCCCGCCGCCCCGGCCATCCGCCCCGTGCAGCTGCCCCAGCCCGCCTCACCGCTCTGCCGGCCTCCCATTGGTCCGATGCAACGCCACTCAAGCAACGCCGCCGCTCATTGAGCGTAGCGCGGAGGGCGGGATTCGCAGAGAGCATTCCGATTGGCGGAGCGCGCGGTAGGCAGGGCTGTTTGAGAGCGAGCAGTGACGTGTCCGTCCGGGCTCGGAGCCCCGAGGGCGGGGCGCGACCGGTCACGTGCCCGGAAGAGGGCGGTGCACGCCACGTGGGTGGCGCCACGTGGGCGCGCCAGGTCCGCATCCCGAGGCGGAGCTGAGGCATAGCAGATTTCCCCCGAATTCACCCCAAAAAGAACCCGAGAACGGCCGCTTCAAATAAACTGCCGCACGCAGGATGGCTGCAAACTCGATTTGTTTTTTTTCATTTAACATTTCAGTGTGAAAATACTCGAGAACAAGTTCGTTTCTCCAAAGCCTGACCCCAGTTGTGAAAAACCACGGGGCAGTGGAGTGGCAGCGCTATGGCTGCACCTGGAACGCACTGCGGGACGGACCGCGCACAGAGCCACACCCACACACGTGGACAAAGCAGCGCCGCCACCGCGACAACCGAAAACCAACAGCCCTGCTCTGGGTACAGCAGAACAGCGCGCAGAGCCACTGCGGTGACACATCCCTGTGTCCATGGAAACCCCCAGGCAGGTGCTGCTCACAAGTAGCTTAATGGCCACAACAAAAACGAAAAATGCACAAAAACCCCAAAAAACCTTATACCCAACCCCAGATTTAACGTGTTTCCCAAGTTTCCATTTCGGTTCCTGACCTTGTTTGAGCAATTTCCCTTTGCAATTTCAGAGGTGTAAAAACCCCGAGCGTTTGGTGGCCATGGCATGGAGCTGGCTCCCTCCCTGCAGGACGGTGCCCTCCAGTACTGTGCCCTGGAAGGTGGCACTTGTCATGGGGCTGTCTGCAATCGGGGACCAGAGCTGGTCACTGCGGGGCGGGGAGGCCGAGCTGCCCCCACTGGGCTGACAGCCCTGGGAGCTGCTCAGCACAGCAGGACTACAAAAACCCCGACCTGAGTTACAACATACAAAGGACAACGGTACAGGGGAGACACAGCACAGGTTACCCACAAAGCTAGGGCGAGACAGGGGCCACAAAGCACTCATCTGAGGGGAGGGAGATGGCACAGGAAGGAAGTACAAAACAGTCCAAGGGAAGCGCTGGGACATGCTATAAAACAAGCACAGGGAACCTGGCTTTTTGTATCTCACAAAGGTGTTAAAAATCCAGACTTTTCCCAAGCTCTCCACCTGCATGCTCACAGTGGGGGACACAGAAATACCCAGGGGGGCTTTTGGTGGTGGGAAAACACGTGAGTGCCTCACACGCTGGGTCCTGCATTTCCCCAGGATGTTTTAGCAGCTGAGGCCCGGCCTGCATCCTGTCCCCCTTGGGCTGTGGTTCAGTGCCCCGGAGCAGGCTTGTGTTTGGCAGGAGACGGCTGGGGAGAGAGCAGCCTGTCTGCAGAGGCGCTGCTCAGGGTGGACTGAAGGTAAACGGTCTTGTGGAAGAGTCTGTTGCTGAGGAAAACCACCAGGGAGAAGAGACGGAGCTGGAAGTGGCTGGAAGGGAACAGAGGCTGTGAGCTCGCTGCCTGCACATAGTTTGGGCTCTCCCTGATGCCACACCAACGTGGCACCGTGTCCAAAAAGCCCCCTTCAGCCCTCGCAGCATTTGTCGTGCCTTTATGGATAAGGGGAATTTAACAGGTACAGCCCTGCTATTCCCAGCTCCCCAACCCGGTGCTGGAAGCCTGTTCTCCCTGTGCTGTTTCTGTTTAGCACGTTTGTCCCACATCTAACACCACCAGGGAGCGTCCCCAGGCCACTACTCACTACGTCTTGCCAGGTGTCTTTGCTTCGTTGGCGCTGATGATGAACAGAGGGAAAAGGATGGAAAAGAGGCAGCCACTGGAAGGAAAAAGAAAAGGGTTTGCTGAAAGCTCTCTGTGAAGGATGTCCACAGCACTGTGGGTGAGGGTAAAGGAGAGTAGAAGTTGGGAAAGGGGCATTAGTGTGGCCTGCTCCTCCCAGACAGCAACCTGCCCCCCTGAAGACTCACCTGATGATATAGGAGGACTGCATTGCGGTGAGGAAAGCCAGTGGTAGGCCAAATCCGAAGTAATAGGGCCAGTTTCTCTCAATGTTGGATAACCGTTGGTGCATTTCAATTCCTGGTGAGAACAAAACCCCCAAGAAACCCCCTGAGTTGGCACCCTGGGGAAAGACCTTCACTATGCTTCAGTCCTTGTAAAAAAGGAAAACAATGAACAGAACAAGAAGCATTTATTGCCAGCCTACTTCAAAGAACACGGGAATACTCTGGATTGCTGTGCCAAAGACCAAACGAGCAAAGAGAAAGCAAACTCATGTAGCAGCACCAGGATGAAGAAGAGCAACAGCCAGCAACAGCAACTCCTGGCAGCTGGTAGAACTGCCAAGATGCTCACTGCCACACACACAATCCCTGTGGGCTGCACACGTGCCCTGATATCAGCCCATGCAGGCAGCACTTGGGTACAGAGGCCTGTCTTGCAGGAGGCAGCACTCACCTTTGTTAAACCAGCGGTACTCAAAACAGTAGAGAGAATAGAGCAGTGACATGTGCAGGAGGCTGATCAGCTGGCCGATGACATCGATGGGGAACAGACTGACTATCATCCCCTGCGAAGAAAGGGGCAGGTGAGGAAGGGCTGCTCAGGGCTCGGAGCAAACAGCGTGGCTGCCACCACCGCAGGGCGCTGGGTCTGGTCAGTGCTGTGATCTCACCTGGATGAGGAACAGTGCCTGCAGCAGGAGGTTGAACAACATGTCTGCAATGATTTTACTGACGCTGGGGAAGGGGTGAGGCTTCCTGCCAGAAACTTCGAATGCGAGATCTGCGATGTCCTGCACAGGAGGAAAGGGGGACAACAAACAGCTCACCTAACAGACCGCGCTGCTGAGCTGCGGTCACCCACTGAGAACACCCCAACTCCTTTCAGGATGGGATTTCAGATTCTCTAGTCCTGGAAGTTTGCCCCACCCCCATGTAGGGGTGCCAAGATGCTTTGAACACGCAGCCTGTGCCATTTCTGGGCTTGACGTGCTGTGTTTTATCTGGACTCAAAATGCCACCCCCATGTCATCACCAAGAGGGGCTGCAGGTGTCCCCCAGATTTCCTCCTGACCCATCAAGCTTTAACACAGAAATTCCCCATCATTAGCCTGAGTCCACATCCCTGTCACCTACCTGAAACCAGATGGCATTGACGACCTTACTGAGCACAAACAGGGGAAGGACCCAGAGGGCACTGAAAATGGAGGTGAGAAGAAACTCCAGCCAAGACCAGACATCGCCATGTAAGGAAGGGTCACCTTTGGCAGATGGGCAGAAAGCAGCACATCAGGAACCTCCTCATCTCACATCACAAACCCCACAGGTCCGTGTTAAACGTTCCTGGTACCACCATCTCTGTCACAGTGAAATTCTCATTGTAGTGCTTGAGTACAACGCTCTGACCTCAGCATTTCTCCTTTAAAGGCTCATTTCCACCCACTTGCTTTGCATCTATTTGCAAAACTATTCTGTATCTATGGACAGCTGTGGGTATTCAGTAGTGAAACACATGGGCTAGATCCCTGACACGAGAAGAGCTCAAAGACTGTTGTCAACCCTACCAGTCTGTTAGCAGGGTTACCCATCTGCCTGATGTTCTGCTAAACAATTAATCACAGCCTTGCCTCATTACTCAGTGCCCCTTAATATACAGACAGGAAAGCACTTACCGATGATCTGAGCTGTGACTGACTGAAGCACAGGTATAAACACTCGGTAAAACAAGAAGAGACTGAGCTGCAGGGAAAAGAAACAAGGGCTCGTGGTGAGGCTTTGCACACTCGCTTCTTGTGCTCTATTCTGCCACCTGGCGTGGTGAAATCCCAACACATCTAATAAACCTCCAGCATAAACCCCTCTGAAGGTACCAGGCCCCAAAGCCACGCCATGTGGCCAGCAGACAGCCTCCCATTTGGCAGCTAAATAGCCCGGCTTCAAATGAAACAGCAGTGTGCACACATGGAGACAGCGAAGGCTGTAACTACTGATCTGAAGGCAGACCCTCTACCTGCTCCATTCACACCATTATAGGGGCATCATCCCTCAATACAGAACCAAGGACCTCTGTTTAAATACAGCCCATGTCTGTGATCAAGCACTTTCCTTTTAACATTCCCACCCTGACTCCTCATGCTCTGCCACAGTCTGATGGAAAAACGAAGTTGGTGATTTAGTAGATTGCAAAGCATCTGCTCCATTAAACAGCAGCCTAATTAAACTCATTCACAGTCGTGGTAGGGTCAGAGCTGAGGCAATGTCTTGAGATATGAATATTCAACGTGGTAAAACAATATCCCTGCCTGCAACAGAGCAGGATTTGAATATTCAGGCAAAGAGCAGCCTCAAGGACCCGGAAAATCAGCGGGTTTTAACACGAAGAGTTCTCAGGTGAGTCTGTCACTCCAGTCCTGTACCACATCCTTCTAAATACAGTGCTGGGACTGGGCAATGTGAGGATTCCCCTCTGCTCCTTCAGCCTTTCAACCGCGGGGCAGCCAAGCCCTGCTGAAAGCTCACAGGCACTGCAGCACACGCTGCTTTTCACAGCATTCTAACACAGAAAACACCCCAAACATCCACTTACCCAGAACACACCTCCGTTCCAGGCACAGCACTGGAATATCCGGCTCACTATCCGGGGTTCACTGGAAAGCAATGGGACAGACATGCATGAGAGACACTTAGCTCCTGAGCGTGGACAAATGGCAACTGTTCCAGCCTCACATTCTGGACACTGCTGTGATAGACACCTTAAGACGTTTCTAAGACAACCAACTGAATGCCGGTAGCACCGCTCACTTCATCTGAACACTGGAATTCTGCAAGGAACCCCAGCACAGACATGCAGCAGGACTCAGCCATCATCTTTAGACAGTGTCAAACCACCACCAAACCAGGCAGAATAATCTGCAAATACATCCTGAAAGGCACATCCCCAACCAAACGTCTCTGCACCAAATGCCAGCCCAGTGGTGATCAGGAGAGCTGAGAAACGTTTCTGTGTGGTCTGGGAGTCGGGCACAAGAATAAATGCTGGTTTGCTCCCACATGGATATAATTCAGGCATTCCCAGCCTGAGTAGATGCAAGTGACAGAAATGGCTGCAGAACACTGCAAGGCTGTGGAAAAAAATATCCTTCACCTGCCCCAAATGTGTAACTTGGATCTCAGACACACGCTCTAAGAATCACCAACAGCAACCATCTTTACCACAGCAGGAGAACCAGCACTCAGGAAAAGGCAAACTCAGAGCTCCACGTTCTTCTGGCTTGTACAGCTGCACACTGTGGGGCACGGACCCGTGACTATCCCACAGTGCCTACACAGTCTCAATTCCCAAACAACATCAAGTCTGATTTCCTCTCTTATCATAAAAGGTCCAGTTTCACTACAGAATGCAAAAAGGCATTTCATGTTGCAGCTTCCACCCCTGCTGGCTCTGCATGTTAGCACAGCTGGGTTTATAAACTGTGTTTCTGCTGCAGGCTACCTGCAAACATGTCAGAAGATCAGCTTGTAACGAGACTCAGGATGCAGGTCTGACCCAGTTTTATGGAGATCTTCACAAGTGCAGGCAAAAGTAATGGCTTTGTTTCATAAACCTCACTTACCTCAACTTCCCTTTTAGCCAGACTGCTGCAACACAAGGGATGTTTAAGAGAGAAAAGCCAAATCACCGCGACTCGCAGAGGCTTTGCAATTCACTGGGCTCCCCAAAGCTCTGCACAGAGCTCTCCCTCTGGTTCTCTCTCCTTGCTCTCATCGGACTCAAAGACAAGCAAATTACCTGACCTGTGACTCATAGGGCTCCATACTCACTTCTCTTGCTTCCTCTCTTCCATGTGAAACCTCCTCTGGGCCAGCGCGCTGTTTGCTCTCCTCCGCTTCTGCTCTTCCCTTTTCTGCTGGATCCGGGCGTCCAGCTTGGAGATGGTGCAGATGCCCCAGATGGAGTCCTTGATTCCCTGCAGACACGAGGACAGCAGGTCAGCCATGGAGCCCAGAGCAGGGAGGAGTGGGACACGGCTGACCCGGGCTGCTCCCCGTTATGGAAAGGGACATAAATGCATCCCAAGCAGATGCACAGGGCTGCAGATTTGGCTGCTGCTTTACCAGCTCTTCCATCTGGAACGGAATTAACAATTAACAGAGAGCTCATTACAGGACGGAGAGAGAGCTTACAGCACAAGGAAGGAAGCAAAAGCACTCCCAGGACGGCAGTGCTGTGACACATCAAGATAAAGCAGCCCAGAAATAAAGCTGTTCTCTCAAAGAAACGTTAGCAATGCTCAGAAAAAGCAAGAGAGATGACAGATAAACCCACCAAACCCCATCTTAAGAGCAGCCCTGTTTTATGCCAGCTGCTCCTTGCAGGAGACTTCCTGGATTTCCATTCTTCCAAAGGATGAATACAACCTCCCCCAGGTTCCTCGGCTGCACGAAGGCGGGCTTGCAGCAGCACTGCCCTCACCCATCCCACACTCCCAGCCAGCCCTCAGGTCAACAGGGAAGGGATCTGGGGGGAGACATGAGGGACCAGACCACACTGCACCACCCGTTCCCACAGATGGGTGAAGGCCAGCCCCACTCCCAGCTGGAAGGCCAAACCAGTGCCAAGGTTTGGATCAGTAACGCTGTTTTCCATGGCCTGGTGACCTAAATCGTGTTCCAGCATCTTTAGGAACAGCACTGGAAGGCTTTTTTGTTTCTTCCCCTTGTTTTTTTTACAAGGTGTGATGTCTCATGAATCTCTATTTATAACCCTGGCAGGAGCCACGGAGATCTCTCACAGCCCATTTCTTCTGTCTGGCACAATGCACTTCTTCCCCTGCCAGCACTTCTAAGGCCAACGAAACGTAATTATACAGAATACTCAGAATGTGCAAAGTCCACGTGGCCTCCTGTACGAGCTCAATGCTTATTCCTCCACAAACAGAGCCATCTGTCCTTGTCTCAGCAACACTCTCACATCAGCCGCATCCGTGCGAGCCTCCAGGGAGCGCCTGAAATGATTTCCAACGCCATTTCTTTCCTTTAATGACAGATGTGCTGCAGCTGGCCTGGGGGCTGCTGTGCAGCCTCCTACTGCTGCAGCACTGGCTGGGCACATCGCTGGCGGCTCAGATCACACTGCCTGCATGCATGGACAGGTCAGGCAGCCCGAGAAACGTGGCTGACCTCTCCTCCCTTGACCCAGCAGCGTGAATTTTGATGTCAAGAACACATCTGACAAACTGCATTGCAAGCTGCTGCTTGAGCCTGATGAGGTGGAAATTAATTACACGCTGCTCTAACCACCCCTCACAGATGTGACACAGGTTCTCCTGCTTTAAGCTGTGGCCAGGGCACCACAGACCTTTGCTCTCTTAAACAACAAGTTTCCAAAAACAAGTTATTTGTTAGCGTCGTGCCACGAGTGTTTTCAGCCTGACATCAACACCTGGGAGAGCCAAGTGAGACAGGGAGCACTGAGCTCACACAGAGCCTTGTCACCATAAAACACCTGCCAGGCTCATGCAGGCTACAAGGGTCACTCCTGCCCAAAGGAATCTGTTCCAGGCTCAGTCTGCCCTTCAGGACATATCTCACAGCTGGGATGAGATGGATGCAGAGCACAGCACCACTTCTAAGAGTCCAAAAATGATTTTTTTCTTCTGACAGCGTTTTCCAGCATGTCGGCATGATTTCTGAAGATGTCTTTAATCTAAATACATCTGGAGCCCCCTTCCATTCCAATCCTGTAACCCTCTCGAGCGCATGGGAAGGAGGACCCACCACCTCACAGCGCACAGCACAGCCCCGGCGTGCAGCGACTCACCCTGACGAGGTCATGAAGGAAGGTTTTCACGCTGTCTGCCATCTTGCCTCCAGCATCACCTCTGCTTCCAACACTATCAACTACAGGGAGAGGGGAAAAGCCGAACCCAGGCCTCTCTCATCATGGAGGGATGGGAAACGGATGGAGCCTGCAGAGAGAAAACAGCTGTTTGTGTCTGCCACACTGTGCATCACCGGTCCGAGCACGGTAATTACAGCCAAATCACACCCCAGCCGTTCCCAGCAGGGGAGGCACTCAGCCACGCCACCGGCACATCTCACCCTCTTGCCAGCATGCTGTGCAGTGCTTTCTGACTGAGAAAGTGAGTTACAAAACACAGCCAACCCACCCGGGGCATCCGAGGGGATCAGCAACGAAATGCCCGAAATGGAGTCGTTCTGCAGTTCACCAGCAGCGAGCGCAGGGCCGTGTGCACAGCACAGCCCGGCTCACCCCGCGGGGCACCACAGGGCGTGCAGCACACGGAGCAGGAGGACACGAAGGGAAGGCAGAAAACCCTTCACCGATGCCAAACATCTCCGTCCAAACTCCAGCTATTCACGCCGGCTTTGTTCCACAGCCAGCCTGTCTCGCTGTCTCTCCCCCAGTTAACCACGCTTTGGGCCGTGCGCGCCGTGCTGGGACGAGGCGGTTCCGTCCCGCCGAGCCCACCTTTCTGAGCGCCAGGGCTGCGCTCCGAGCTGCGTCTGCTGCTCGGGACGAGCCGGGCGCGGGCGGGGAGCAGGGCGGCGACGGACACCGCGCGGTGCTAAACGGGACCAACAGGGAAACGCAGCAGCAAAGCAGCTCTGCCGCACAGCCAGGCTGCCAGCGCGGGGTGAAACAGGAGCTCCGCGGGGCTGCGGGCTGGAAGGGCAGTTACGAAACACAGCGCTGTGCCGGCTCGGCGCTGCGAGGGGCGCGAGGCCGCCGCGCCCCAGGAGCACGAAGAGCCGCGGCCGCTCCCACCTCCGGCACCCGACCGCCCCGGGCAGCGCAGCGGATCGGAGCCGGAGCCGAGCGAGGCCCAAAGGACGGCTCCGCCGGGCCCACACCCGCCGCTCTGCCTCGCCGCGCACGGCGGCCCGGGGTGGCGGTTCGGTACCTCAGGGCCGCCCCCGGCACGGCCCTCCCGCGCCCTCGGAGCGCCCCGCAGCGCTCTCGTTTACCTCAGGGCCGCCCCGCACGCGCTCACCGCCGGGCCGGGGCCGCGCACCGCGGCACAAACACACCCGGCTCGCGCCGCCCCGGCCGCCGCGCTCCGCGCATGCGCCGCGCGCAGGCGCACACCGCGCCAGTACCGCGCAGGCGCAGTCAGCAACACCGCCCTCTGTCGTGCAGCCGCCGCCGCAAGGGGGCGCCAAAGTAAGGGGAACGTCGTTGGGGAAGGAATGAATGGGACCGCGGTAACAAAAGGGGGCGCCGGGAGGAAACGGGGAGAGCTGGGGGCACTGGAGTGGGAATGAAAGTATTGGGTGGTACTGGGAGGAAACGGGGGCACTGGTGGGCAGCTGGGGGGACACAGAGGGGACAACTGGCATCTTAGGTTGTAGGACATCGTACAAAAAGACCCCAGGTGGGGATCCAGCCGGAAACACAACCCCCTTCGCTCACAGATAGCTGCCACAGTCCATCCCTTTATTTCCATAGCAGCGCTGCCCCCCCACCCCCAGCACCCCACACTTGGAGGTGCTCCCGCTCAGACGATGGCCGCCTCCAGCAGAGGTTCGCTCCCCCACAGCCGCCCAGGCGCCAGCCTGCTGACATCCACAGCCGTGCAGGAGCCGTGCAGCAGGAGCTCAGCAGCCGCCTTCCCGGCAGCAGGGGACTGCTGCAGGCCGTGCCCGCTGAACCCTCCCAGCACAAAGACGTTCTGCAGTTGCGGGTGTGGGCCCAGCACTCCGTTCTGGTCGAAGGTGTTGTAGTCGTAGTAGCCGGCCCACGCGCTCTTCACCTGCTTGGCATTGTAGGGTTGAATCATGGCAGCATGGAGCCCAAATGTGGGGGATGGAGGGTGGAGGGCACTGCACTGTACCTTCAGTGACTGGAAGGCAGGCACGCGGTGTGCCAGCCGCGGCCACACCTCCTCCTGGAAGAAGTCGTGATCCACCTCCAGGTTCCCTGCGTCCGGCTCATGGCCCTGCGTGGTGACAGGCGGTGACCACTGTGGACACCATGGGGGTCCCTACCATGCTGTGACCCTTGGGGACAAACCTCTGGTGGGCTCATGCTCCCTAGATAGTTGCCAGCAATGCCTTCGCGCCGAAAATAGGCTCCTGAAGTGTCAATGAGGAATGGCGTCTCCAGGCCTGGCCCGTCAGGGCAGTGCCACACATACACGTACCTGTGGGGACATCGCCGTGTCCCACCCCATGGCACAGAAATGTGCTTTGGGGCACAAAGTGCACAAACTCAGTCCCAGCCCTGACCTCTTGCGGGGCTCTATGGGGAGGGGGCTCAACGTGAGGCTGCCCTGCAGCCCAGCTGTGGCTGAGTCCAGCAGCTTCCCAGTCCAGGCGCCGGCGGCGGCCACCACGATGGCACAGGAGACGGGCTGCTGCTCCGGGCTATCGGGAAGGCGCACCTGGGACATTGAGGACGTTGGGTTGGGGATGGGCTCCCAAGTGGTCCCTCAACATGGTGATAGCAGAACGTGGTGACAGCAGAACAGGGTGGCATTGGGGCACACTCACATTAACATATTTCACACGGCCAATGCCCCGCGGCATGCCTGGTGTGTTGTCTGCGGTGTCTGTCACAAAAGCTGGAAGGTGTAGGGTGGGTGAGGTTGTCCCGGTGTCCACAGTGGTGGTGTCACTGCGCCCAGGACTCACATGTCACCTCCCCGACGCAGCTGTAGACGCCCAGGGACATGGCTTTCCTTCGGAAGGCGTTGAGGAGGGACCAAGGGTCAAACCAGCCCTCGTTCTCCAGCCCTGTGGAGACACACACAATGACACACATGGTGACACACAGGGACAGCAGCGTCCCCACCAACAGCACGTCCCCTACCATAGGACGCCACGGCCACATTCTCTGTGTTTATCCATGGGAACTTGGCCTTCAGCTGACTAGGGGACAGCAGGACCACCTTGGCGCCCTCTTCCCTGGAGACAAACAGTGTCACCGAAGAAGGGTGTCCCCATTGCCCTTTTAAGGGGGGGTCTGGGGTGGCTGTATCACCTCTGCACCTTGATGCCAGCCTCCAGGGTGGCAGCACCACGCTCAGACGCCAAGAAGAGGTATCCCGAGGGCTGGAACTGAAGGTCAATGGGGGGCTCGTTGGGTACCCACAGGTGCTCCTGAGGGGGGAACAGCACGGTAAGGAGGAGGTGAGAATGAGACTCCTCGGTGAGACCCTCTCCCACAGTGCTGCCATCGCCCAAACTCACATTGATAGTACGGAGGAAGGTAGCAGAGTGCAGAGACAGGCGGATGTTTTCAGGCAGGGAGAACTGCTGCCGGATGCCCCCCACGGACAGCACAGTGGAAGCCTGGGAATACTATGGGGGGGGAGGGGGTGACAAAGGGCTGCCAAGGGGTGGCGTGTCCCTGCCCGACCCCCCCATCTCCAGGGTCTCACCGTGGGGTCCCGCTCCACCACCACCACCCTCATGCCATGCCGCCTGTTCTCCAGCGTCTTCAGCCAGTAGGCAACCGACCAGCCCAGCACACCCCCCCCCGCCACCACCACATCTGCTCGCTCTGGGGGTGGGGGGCTGTTCTGGTGGGGGTGCAGTGAGTTCCAGGCCCCCTCTGACTCCGGCAGCTGGCCCCACAGTGTCTGCCCCAGGCGGGACAGCCTCGGCCCCAGCTCTGTGGGAATAGAGGGGAATGCAGTCAGGAGACCCTCCTAACTCCACTTAGAACACCCTCCCAGGTGACTCTGAGACCCTCCCCC
>JACDJE010000072.1:2259216-2274029 GCA_016647715.1 Pavo muticus | reverse complement strand
GCTATTCCCTGCTTTACCCACCTTGAATTGATGGGTCCGTTTCATAGGAGCGAGGTGGCAACAACTCCTTCACCCATGAAGCCCTCACACTCAAGTACAAGCTGGACAACCAGTTTGAGCTGGTGTTTGTGGTAAGTGGCCCCCCTTGGGCTGCCCTGGTCTCTAAATGCTTTGTTTTTGCCATTGACTGTCATGCTGTCTGCTCTGAGGGACTCTCAGGAAGGGGCTTGCTTAGGCTTGGAAAAGGAAGAGTGCTCAGGGAGGTTTGTGGCTTGGTCAGAAGCTCCAGGAAGGTACAAATGTTGGGTTCTGCCTTCCTGTGGGGCTGAGGCTTTCCTCTGACTTACTAAAACCTCACAGAAAACAGGGCTTAGCTCAGCGCTGCACGGTGCAAAAGGCATCTTGCACCCAGGTGAGGTGGCGCTTTCCCTGGCACACAATGTCCCCATTGTTCCTCCTCCTCCACCTGCGCCACCAGAAGGGTTTGGTGCCCGTTGAGAAATGCTGCAGCTGGGCCACGGGTCAAAGAAAACACCCAGGGGCTGCCACTGAGCTGGGCTGGGAGCGGGACAGCTGGCACTGGGCATGCAGAGCTGCCATGGAAGGGCAGCACGTGGGGTGCAAGCAGCCAAAAGCCTCCTGTTTGGACAGGAGTGTTCCTGCACACGGTGCTGGAGAATTATCACCTCGTGCATCTTGAGCAAACTGGTGCTTCAGATACTGCTGTGCTTTGTCTCTCTGCCTGGCTTAGCTTCTTGCTCTGGGATTTTTTGGGGGTGAGGAATGCTCTTCTCTGCAGTCAGCCGTGGTGCTTTGCCTGCCCGTTGTGTTCTCAGTGGGCTGTAGGGTTTGTGCTGTCCGGGGGCTGGGTTTTGTGGGCGGGGTGTGGCTGCTCCTTCAGTTGTGTGCTGCTGTGGATTGTGCTGGTTTATTTTAGTCAGCAGTGATAGGATTAAGACTCCAGCTTTGGAGGAGGAATGGAAACAGCACAGACTGTTACATTCTAAGAAAACCTCGTTGCGGATGAGAATTCTGTGCCTGGATTTATAGAAAAAAGGCCAAAAATGCATAATCTATTCAACTTCAGGAAAGCGGTGATGCTTTTCCCCTTGAGCTCTCTGTCCCTTAACTCAGTGACTCCACACAACCTTGATTGCATGCATGCAGATAAGCACAAGGCTTTCTGGTCTTTCAGTGCGTGTCTTTGTTGCTATGAAACAGCATTTTTTTGGGAGTCACGTTTTAAAGCAAAGCTCTGCCTTGTGCCAGAGGTGACACCTTTCCACTGCACTTTGCTGCAGGTGGGATTCCAGAAGATCCTGACTCTAACCTACGTCGACAAGTTGATAGACGACGTTCACAAGGAGTTCAGAGACAAATACCGCACTGAGTTCCAGCAGAAGGGCGCCCTGGGCATCCTAAATGGCACCTTTGATTTCAAAGATGACTTCCTGCGCCTCCTCCGGTAAGGAGCTTTCCTACCCCAGAGCTCAGCGCTGTGTCTGAGCCTGGGTGGCTCTGCTCTTCAGTTGTGCTGCATGCTGTATGGTAGCAGATGAGGCCATAATAGCCAAAAACCTGATAAAAATGGCCTGTGGGAAGGGCTGAGCCGTTTAATGTTGCTTCTGTCTAGAGCAGAAACAGGTCTGGGGGTGGGGGGCTGAAGTTCGGGCTCATGGGCACTGTCCCACAGGGAAGCAGAGGAGAGCAGTAAGGTCCGAGCTCCCACCGTGATGAAGACATTTGAGCAGTCTGTGAAGTCTCAGAAGACTGTCAAGTGTATGATAGAGACTAGAGGGGAGAAACCAAAGGAGAAAGTCAAGAACAAGAAGAACAAAGGTTCCAAAAAGGAAGGTGAGTTGAAGGGGAATGTGGTATGTGTGTGTGGGAGGGGTGTAAGTATTCCGGAGTTGTGAAATGTGAGTCATGTGTGGCCCTGCCTGTGCTTTCCTAATCATTCCACAGCAGTTGAGTGTTGTTCAGGGTCTTCTGGTCACAGCCAGCACAGGCTCAGGGGGGAAAAGTGCTGCTTAATGCACTTGATCTGATCTGGTGATGTTACCGTATGCCCAGTTTGAGGAAGACAGCCCTTCAGTTAGGGCAATGACAGGCAAAGGCTGTTCTGCTGTAATAACACGGCTTCTTAGCGTGTGTTCTTGGTTCTGAGATGGGGAATGACCAGCGTACAAAGATGTGTGGGGAGAGCAGGTTCATAAACTGCTAATCTTGGGAAAATGGGATCCCAAACGTGGCTGCCTTTGGGCTGAAATAAGATGCTCACGTGTCCTGAGGCTTCCAAAATCTCAGGGCTGAGGCTGGAGTGGGTCTCTGTCTTCACAGAGGAGGAATTTCTCACGTGCAGTCAGTGCAGTGCTGGCTCTTTCTGCTGGTTCTGCAAGGCTGAGCTCGTGCTGGGGCTCTTTCCTTCAGGGAATGAAGCTGTTACAGCCTCCAGTAAAGCAGCCCCAGGTGAAAAGCAGTCCTCGGCAGCTGGGGACAGGGAGGAACTGACCAAGGACGAAATACTGCAGAAGAACCGGGAAGAATTCTTCAAGAGACACATGAAAGCAGGGGAGAAGTCCAGGTGGGTTGCAAGGGCACGGCCAGGCTGCGGTGAGTCCACACGTGCTGCAGCCCAGCTCTTGCTATGTGTGCAGGAAGGAGGCCCTGTGCCACCCCTCAGTGATGCCTGAGCTCCTCTTTCTTTCAGTGCCCCTGGAAGTCGTCCTGTTAATCGTCAGACTGTGCTCAAAGTGCAGTGTGGTGTTCAAAACTCAGACCTCGTGTGGGGTCCAGATTTCTTTTGGGGGGGGGGGAGCTTTTCCCACTGTAAGTAAAGGGTGAGCTGATGGCTGGCTTGGGTTAAGGCAGCCCACACTGAGCCCGAGACGAGACTAAAGTTCAGATAGATAAACTGTGGAGATTTGGCATTGGTCAGTTTTAGCCTGGATTTCTGCCTTTTTTGATAGCTGGACTTTGAATTTTCGAAGCCTCTCAGGAGGTGTTTCCTCGTACTGCACTCAGCTGAACAAAATGGTTGTGGTCTTTATTTCAGCAAGTCTCCAAAGCCTGATGCTCAGAAGGAGAAGGGGAAGAAGCCCCGAGTGTGGGATCTGGGCAACTCTAACGCCAAAGTACTTGATTACAGTAACTCCACTACCAACGGGAACTCAGAGGCCTCTCCCGTGGAGGAGTTTGACCCTGATATGGTAAGGAGAAGTCAGGTGACGGTGTCTGCTTTGGTGCATTGTTCTGGAATCAGCTGGGCATCACAAATGCAGCCAGGTCACCAAGGCTGGCTGAGGAAGTGCTAGGAGAGGGGATCAGGGTGCCCAGGTACTGCCTGCAAGGTTACTGCCTAGAGAATGTTTTCTCCTGCTGTGACAGCTGCAAGCAGCACCAGATTTGCATGCACATTGGATCAAACAACCGAGCCCTTCTGGCAAAGATCTGTAGAGCTGCCTCTGACTGTAACTGATGCTGTTCCTGGTGGCAGTGAAAGCAAGCCAGGAAAATGAAATGAAGCAGCTGCCACTTTTCAGTGTACTGCTTTCATCTTGCAGGCCCTTAGGGATCGAAACCGTGAGCCTGGCCGCCTCTATGACCTTGAATATGAGAGTGATGAAGAAGCTGAGGAGGAGAAGATTATTCAGAACACTTCAAAACCCAGGTAGAGGCTCCTGAGGCCCTGATTGCTACACGCTTCATGATTCCCCTCCCATCATTCATTTTCCACACTGCTCAGTAATGCAGCAGATACAAACAGGTCTGTTTGTCAGCTGTGACAGGCTCTTGTTGTCTCCCTGCTGCTGGCTGTTGCATGCACTCTGCAGTTCACACCTAAGATAATTGTTCTGCTTCTGTGCAGCACAAAGAAAGGTGGCCTTGGAGGTATGTTTGGCATGCTGAAAGGCCTGGTGGGCTCCAAGAGCTTGACAAGACAGGACATGGACCCAGTCCTGGAGAAGATGAAAGATCACTTGATTGGTACGTGTGGGTCTGCTGTGTCTGAATGCTGTAATCCGGAGGGGATCCTCCAGCTCCATTTGCCCCTCAGTGCACCAGACTCCCTGGGCCTGGTGTGACGCTGGTGTCCGGCGTGTGCCACCTGTTCTGCTTTGATAACCCTGCTCTCTTCTCTCTCTCTTTCTCCCAAAGCAAAAAATGTGGCAGCTGAAATTGCAGTCCAGCTCTGTGAATCAGTGGCGAAGAAACTGGAAGGGAAAGTGATGGGAACATTCACCAGTAAGTGGTTGTGTTCTTCTTGGTGTGTGCAGCTTGCTGGCCTGAGTCCCCTGCTTCTCTGACCTGGTGAAGCTGTGATCCCCAGGTGTCTTCCTGGCCTCGTGTTGGTGATTTGGGGCTCAGGGCTTCCCTGCAGGGCTTTCCAGGTGCGACAAGTTCTCCTGTTATCTTCCTTTTCCCAGCTGTGACCTCAACAGTGAAGCAGGCCCTGCAGGAGGCCTTAGTGCAGATCCTGCAGCCCCAGCGCCGCGTGGACGTCCTCCGGGACGTCATGGATGCGCAGCGCCACCGCCGGCCCTACGTGGTCACCTTCTGCGGCGTCAACGGCGTTGGGAAGTCCACCAACCTGGCCAAGGTAGGGCACGGTGCTGGCGGCTCCTGGGACAGGGCTGAGCTCAGGCTGTGGCCGCTAACGAGGCTTTTCCATTGCCGGCCACAGATCTCCTTCTGGCTCATTGAGAATGGTTTCAGCGTGCTCATCGCTGCCTGCGACACGTTCCGCGCGGGGGCGGTGGAGCAGCTCCGCACGCACACCCGGCGCCTCAACGCCCTGCACCCCCCCGAGAGCCACGGCGGGCGGCCCATGGTGCAGCTGTACGAGAAGGGCTACGGGAAGGACGCTGCAGGGATCGCCATGGAGGCCATCTCCTATGGTAGGAAGGAGGAGGGGCTGTCCCGGGACCCCTGGCTTCCTCCTACTTATGCTTTCTCCCCGTCTCCCCAGCTCGTAACCAGGGCTTCGACGTGGTGCTGGTGGACACGGCGGGCCGCATGCAGGACAATGCCCCCTTGATGACAGCTCTGGCAAAACTCATTGCTGTCAATGCTCCTGACTTGGTCCTTTTCGTTGGAGAAGCCCTGGTGGGAAATGAGGCTGTGGATCAGCTGGTGAGTGTGCAGAGGGCCGATAAGAGCAGATCTGTGTGGGTTTTACGGGGGTGTTTCAGACAGGGTCGGCATCACAACTTCATTTCTTGAGGATGTTCTCTTCCTCAGGTCAAGTTCAACAAGGCCCTGGCTGACCACTCCATGGCCCAGACACCCCGCCTCATTGATGGAATTGTGCTCACCAAGTTTGATACCATTGATGACAAGGTAAGGGGAGCGTTTTGTGCTCTGGGGGTTATCTCCGACCTTAATCTTGCAGAGCTTCCTGTTGGTGACAGGAGGGAAGAGGTGCAGTCAACAGACAAGGGCTGTTTTCAATGGGCCACTTACGACCTCTCCTAGAGGCTGTCCTTTGTGTTTAAATGCACTCCAGCCATCTAGGCAAAATGAAGCGGGCTGATTTCTGTCCCCGTGGGAAAAATGGCTGTGAGGTGTCCCCGTTCTTTGGCAGTGTTGCACTGGGGGATGTGGAATTGGGACTGCACAGATCTGCAAAACGTAAGAAGGCTGAATGTTTGTGCTCCCCTGAGGAGGTAATGCTGGGACAGCTGCATCAAGCACATCCCGAGCAGTTCGTAGGGAAGTGCACCCGAATCAGAGCCTGCATGAAATGCCACACAGAATAATGTGGCTTTAAATCAGGGTGCACCTGCTTATGCAGCGTAGGGAATGTAATCTGGAGAAGGTGAGGTCCTGGTGGGGATGACCTGTGGCTGCAGATGGCACCGACACCCGGTTACGCCAGCTGTAATGCCCCACGGCCTCCTGCCTGCCCGCAGAGCTGAGCACGGGGCGTGAGGAGCAGCCTGTGTGTTTCTGCATCTGACTGCTCTCCAAAACTCAGAGTTTCAGGCTCAGAAATTTGGATCCTTGTTGCATTCTTGGATCCTGTTTTTCCCTCCCTGTGAACTCCAGTGAGCTGGAAGTGTTTTTGTGGAGCAACAGGCTGTACAATGGGAGGTTCTGGGGAGGACAGCCCCAGCTGGCCTGCTAATGGTGCTCGTCCCCTCGGCAGGTCGGCGCTGCCATCTCCATGACCTACATCACAAGCAAGCCCATCGTTTTTGTTGGTACTGGACAAACCTACTGTGATCTGCGTAGCCTTAACGCCAAGGCTGTGGTCGCAGCGCTCATGAAGGCCTAAAATCAAGTATTGCACCAAATTGCTGTTTGCAGATGTCTCAGAAGAACATGCTTCACCCTGTGACTGACTAGTCTTTCCAGTGTAGTGCAAAACAGAATGAAGGGATGCGGGTGCGAGGGCTGTGCTTCCCCTGCCCATCTGATCTGAATGCTCGCTGGTGTGCTCTTCCAGCACTGCATGAGCATAAAGTAGGAAGGAAGGTGTCACCTGATCACCTTGTGCTTATTCCAGTTAGGTCCGTGCTCTCCTGCCATATTTATCGACTACAGTGTATTTGTAGATGAAAGCTCTCTTCTCTACTTGGAGCCTGATCAGTTGTGGGGCTTCGCTCAGTACAGCTCTGCCCCTGGGTTCCTTCATTCTGTTCCAGTAACTCTGCCTCCCTCCTGCAGAGGCTGAAACCAGAGCTTTGTATTGTTCATGCTATCCGAGTGGCAATGCAAGGACCTGCTGTGCGTTGGGCTGTGCTGTCACCTGCAGCAGCTGTGGACTGTTGGGCAGTGCTGCAGGTGGGTACTGAGCCCCAAGCTGCTCTTTTGTGCTCTTGCAGTCCATACAACAGGGACAGCTGCTGCTTAGTGACAGCATTGGACCATCTGACCGTTCATAGTGCTGCTAACTTTGGCTGTAGCAGCTCACCAAAGTTGATAAACCAAAAATTGCAACAGCCTGCCCCTGTCCTGGGCAAGCAGGGGCTCCTGGGGAGATGCTAAACTGCCTTATGGCCCCCATTTCTGTTGTCACTGGGGTCTTGCTGCAGGGTACCCAGAGAGCTGGGTAGAACAGGGAAGTGGTCTGGTAATGCTGGTTGTTCCACCGGAGGGCAGTGTGGCCCTGGGATCTCCTGCCTGCTGGCCTCAGCGTTGTTTGCTGCCTCAAATACGTAATAGAAGAAAAAAATACTGGAAGACAGTGGTGGCTGCTTGCTGCTTCCCTGCGCCCCTTCTCCCCCCCCTTTAGAGTGCCTCTTGATCCTGGTCTAAAGTGCTACATTGAATAATACAAAACTCTCTTATGATGTCTTGTAGCTCCGTATTGCAGATGTGCTCTAGTGCAATAAATTGAATGCTGTCTGCTGAGAGACATAATTTATATAAATAAACTTCATAATTTGTTTTCTGTGTACAACTAGCTTGCCTTCTGCCAGCAGCCCTTTCCTCCTCCCAGGGGTGCCTCTGCCTTCAGGCTGTGACGTGTGCACACAAACCAAACAGCAGCCAAAAGGGTAATGGAACCGAGCAGACCTTTAATAGGAGCTTCAATACAAAATCCTGTACAGTATAAAGGAAGGACTACAAAACTAGAGCTTCAAGTAAAAAAAAACTGCTCAAGTTTCATTCTGAAGTGAAAGTACAGCATACAAAAGCATTAAGTATGAAATTACAGGAGGCTGCAGCTGAGGCGGGGAGACCAAACTCCCCAGCAAACACCCTTGGTAAAAAGGACAGGCTGCGTTGTCAGGCATCTGTGTCAGGACGGGCCCAGCCCTCTGGCTCGCGCCTGCCCGGCTCGGCAGGGCTCAGCACGGTGGGCAGGCAGCAGCTCTGAGCTGGGCGCTGCTCCTCCCCTTCACGGTTCTGCAGGCTGGAGGCTGCCTGCGGTGCGGGGAGCACCCACAGCACTGCTCCTGTGGCTCACGTGCTGCATCCTGCGGGAAGGAAAGGCTCTGTAAAACCTGCCTGGGCCCTGCGCTGCTCCTTGGCACCTCCAGCCTGGCAAGGTGGGGGGAAAGAGGGATGCTGGGTGCCACAGGGCAGGTGGGGCCCCTGCTCTGAAAGCTCTGAGCTGGGGCCGGCTGTGCAGTGATGCTGTGCAGGACAAGTTAGCGGTGGGCTCAGCGCTGCACCCGTGGGTGGGTGCTGCTGCCCCAGCTCTGCACCCCAGCAGCCTGCCCTGCTGCACGTGGAACCTCTCAGTGCACCGGGGGAACTTTACCTGTTATCTCAGCGTGGGCTGCAGCGGAGCCGTTCAGCTGTTGTCCCTCCTTAGGCACACCTAGAACAGAGCAGGGCGTAAGTATGGGCTGGGAAGGCAGGAGGGCAGCAGCAGCATTCAGCCTGCACTCCTCCGGGAATGGGACAGCACTTCAGGAGCGATCGGCGCCAGGAATCTGGGTGCAGCGCTGAGGGATTTCACGTGACGCCCCCCGGCTGGGTTTTACCCTCAGGACACACCAGCAAGGCTCTGGCTAGCGAGCTTGTTTCTGATTTTTGTAACTTATTACTGTGAGATCTCATTTGTTAAAGAATCGGCTCAGTCTGAGTAGCATGCAGGTCACTGAGACCAAATAACCAGCCTGGAAAGCACTTTCCTTTCACTGGGAAGAGAACAAATGATGCCAGCTGCACGTAAAAAGTTGGGTATGGATGCGTCAGAAACAGTAGAGCTGTTTTAACTACATGAACATGCAGTGACTGTGTGAAAATAAGCCCCAAATCCAACTAAACTGCAGAAATGTGGGGGGACAAATACAGGACAGAGAAAAGGAGGCGGTGACGCCGTGCTGTGCCCCAGAGATCAGCTGAGCTGCACACAGCCCATACCTGCTCGGCCCCGCGTGGCGATCTCACTCGCCAGCCTGCCAAAGTACTCGGGCAGGTCTGTGTACTCATCTCCATAGGAGATCACTTTAATCCCCTTGTCCAGCATGTTCTCACGGAGCTTCTTAAACTCATCCACATCTCCTCTCCGCACGAGCATGAAGTGCTCCAGGTCTGACTTGTGCTTCTCAGCTTCTAGAAACAGGGCCTGAAACGTGGTGTCGTCAACAGTCCAGCCACAGCCCAGGAACAGGAACGACTTATTTTCATACAGCTTCTGAATCTCTCGCTGTAAGAGAAGAAAGGAAAGATGTTCTTGGGAGGAGCAGAGCGTGTTTTCAGAAGGGATCTGGCTTCTACTTATGAGCCTGCTCAGGCTCAGCCCTGCAGCACGGCCTCACCATCACCTCGGTGTTGCGCAGCACGTTCTGGTAGCCGGCCGGGTGCAGCACGATGCCGCTGGGGTTGGTGTACACGCCGTGGATGTGCAGGACGCTGAGCTTCCTCTTCTCCTGGGCCCACTCCAGCACCTGCCGGAACAAACGGTGCCAGCAGTGTTACTGAGTGCTTCCAGCCCAGCTCCCACCGAGCTGCTGTGGGCGCAGTCCTCACAAAGTGTTCTGCAGCTCCTGCCCTACGGCTGGCCTCCCACCTCTTCAGGTGCTGAATTGTGTGCTGTTAAAATGGCGGCTCTGCATAAGCTTCTCAGAGGCAGCTGCTTTCTCACTTTCATCTTGTCTCCTCAAGAGGCCATGTGTTCTACAGCCTCTGCATCAGCAGCCTATGGCACTTCTTGGTGCAACACTGCAGAGGAATGGCTAACGCCACTGCACGAGGCTGTACTCAGCGCACCAGGCTCAGGAATGGAATGTCAGCAGCTCTTCTCGAGTCTACCAAGTTCAATTTTCGCTCCCCCAGGCCCTCAGAAAGCTCAGCAGCTGACCCTCATTGCTGAAAGCCACTCTGAGGCTCTCAGTTTACTCCTACAGACCACAGCTCATTGAGGCTGGCAGTAATTAGAACGCTTATTTGTACTGCTCTGAGCAGCTCCAGCCATGGAGATTAAGAGGTCACAGAGGAAACGCAAAGCACAGGAACAAGTCAGGATGGAAAGGAACAAATTACTGCACAGCACCCACAAACAGAGCAGCGCTGTGACTGGCACGAGTAAAACCCACAGTGCAGAGGAGGGCAGTGCTGGAGGCACGGGCTGTGCTGTTTGCCACTCGTCTTCTGACGGCTGAAGCCCCGGGGAGCAGGGAGGTGTCTGAGGCCAGCAGCTACAAACAGCACAGCAGCACGAGGCGCTGCCGCACACAGAGCTGCTCGGCCCTTCTGGAAGCAGGGCAGAGGGAGGAGGAAGGATGAAGGCCCCCAGCAGTCGCAGCGTGCTGCCTGGCAGGCCAGGGCCCTCTCACAACAAGCACATTACAATAGGCAGGCCAGCTCTGCTTTTTGCCCAGTTTCCTGTTCTGGTGAGAACTGTCCCTTCCAGCCTCACGTGGAAGCAAGGCTCGCTGTATTTCAGCAAGGCCCCGCCAAAGGTTTCAGGGACAGAGACTGGAGGAACACCAGGCTCAAAGGCTGCTCCTGAGCACCCGATGTCAGCCAGTAAGAACAGCATTTTAGAAACGTCTTCATTCCTCACCACCCAAATTGTCAAAGCCTCTGTTTGGGGTCCATCTAACGTGATGTAAATCACTGTTAGCAGCACAGCCCCTGACGTGGGCATAATAGCACATCTGCAGCTGCCGCTGTCCGTGCTGTCCCAGCTCGGCCCTGACGTTACAGTCAGCATCCTTTACCTTCTTCTCATCCGTCAGGTCAAGAGACTCCAGGTGCTTCCCCTGGTGTGCCGCGTACAGTTCCAGCAGGTTATCGAAGTTGGTGGTCAGCACCAGTGCCCCGTTCTCCATCAGGTGGAGCACCGACTGGAGCAGCTGTTTTCCAGAATCTTCCATTTTGGATTCCAGGTCATCAAACACCTCATATAAACAGTCTTTGAAAAACGTGGAGCGAACGTTGCTTGTGCGCTGAGAAGCAGAGAGAGATGGAGATCAGAGCCTGGTTTCTTTTCATCCTTCGTGCCAAAGGAATACACAGCAACTACCCACACGTTTCTCGAGGAGCTCTGCAAAGCTGCAGGTCCCGGCAGGGCCAGCACTGCGCTTTTGTCAGAACACCTGAGAAGAGACATTCATCAGGCACCGCTCCAGCCAGCCTTACTGACTCAGCTCAGCTCTGGAGCTCAGAGATTCAGGAGCGTCACTCTCCGCAGCTGGACAGGCTGCACTGGGGTGGGAACGCTCCCTGGCAAGCTGGGCATGAAATGCCAGCAGTTCCCCTTCAACCCTGAGAGCGAGAATCGCGCAGCCACTGGGGGGCACTCGTCTGTCCGAGGGACGCACGCAGCCCTGCGAGCTCCTGCCTGCTGCTGGCCAGCACGCGGCTCAGGAGCCCGGCCCGCTCACTGCACGCGCTCGACTCCCTGCACCGCAGGACCTGCTGCTCCTCCCGCACGCACTGCTCCCTTCAGGGCAGCTCGCGGGACAGCGACGCGCCCTGCTGCGGGCACTCACCGGAGAGAGCTTCTGGATGAGGTCGTGGGCAACGTGAACCAAGTTCTTGTACTCGTGGAGACACTTCTGAAACCTTTTGCTTTCTTCGTCTTCCAGAAGATCAAAGTCAATAGCAGCATCCAGGAGGGCCTGGATCAAACCCTTCCAAGACTTCAGAGCTGGGACCTGGGGAGCAACTGCAGCACTGATTCCTGTTCCAATCACCAGAACGAGTTCCTGAGGCTTCTTGGTTTTTAGGCTTGGCAACAGCTTCCTGCAAGAGGAGAAAGCAGCACAACTGGCACCATCACACATAGGAGGATGTCCTGAGTCTATGCACGTGCAAATCAAGGACAATCGAGGCACCCTCTGCCTGAGTTTTGCATCAAAATGTCCACTGGGGCTCTTTGGTAAGCAGAAGATACAACTCAGTACCCCTGAGAAACAGGCACAGCCCCACAGACTGGCATCACAAAGGCTCACAATTTCAGCATACGCAACTGCAACTCAGAGGACTGCCAGATAACCCGCAGGGAGCCTGCAGAGCGCAATTACTGAGCCTTCCACGCAGCAAAGTCAAGCTAATTTGAGGAACTGCCTGTCCTAGCAGGACCTGCCGTCCCACTGAGTGCAGGAGCACCGCTACCAGCGCAGCAGCTGAGCGAGGGCTGACACCAGACCAGGGAGACAGAGTAGCAAAACAGAGCGCTCTGTGCAAGGTGCATCCTGGCTGTGGGGCTAAGGAAACCAGCAGCAATGAATTCTTTGGCTCATGCTCAGCATTAAGGCCTTTGTTTCATGCACCACTTAGAGAGCACAGCTGGAGACAGAACGCCTTCCCTGGGCCAGCAACAGAAGGGACTGCTCAGCTCTGTGCCCAACATCAGTCTGGTTATGGGACAATGCAAGGCTACGGGAAAAGCTCTCATTAGAAGAAATGCACTGGAGGGTAATTCAAGTTACCTGGGCTTTTTTGCAGGTGGCATTCCATCTTCCAGTAGTGCTCCTTTACCCAGGCTCACCGTAGAAGCCATCCAGTTTCTACAGCAGACAAATCACCACAAGCAAAGTCACCACATGTGTGCAGCACGGCATGGGTCAGAGCACAGGGTTTTGTTCAGCCAGCTCTTCGCGGGCAGATAGTGCTCAGCTCTGTTATCTCTATGACATCTCCTTGGAGCCAGGAACCTCACTTCTTGTTTTTGCACTTTGTACCTTGGCTCTCGTCCACCTCCTTCACTTCTTCTAACAACAAAGTGTGGTAAGACTGGCTGCTTTGTACCGCTGTGGCTCTCTGGGGAGCCCGAGGATAAGGCACCTTCACAGCAGCACTGCTCTGACTGCTTCAAAACAGCAGGAGGGAGAAGCACAGACAGATGTTTGTTGGCTACAGAGAGCACTGCATCCCATGGTGCCCAGGGGAGGATTATCCAAACCTGCCACACGTCTGGGCTCGGTGGATCTGACCGCCAAGTTGGCAGAAAGGAATCACAGCATCACAGTGGAAGCCACAGTGCTGAGAACTCCAACAGCAAATCACGTAAAACACGAAGCCTGCCAGGACATGCCTATAAATGACGTGCCTATAAATGCAGATGCTCCACCAACTCCAGGAGCAACACTGCAGCACTGCGGTGTAATGCACGTGAAAGCTCTACAGGAAGGAAACCCCAGCTGTGCTGTAAGTGTTAGCAGGAGTCATCTAAGAGGTTGTCCCAATAATCTGGATAAGCTTCTCACGCTGGATAATGAAAACAGGACACGCTGACTCTCCCAAGAGCAGTGCTATGGCACAGTGTGCTTGCCAGGCTTCATTTCTTTCCCCTTCTGAAGGCCTGCACTGTTATGAAACACTTGGAGAGGTGTGCAGGGACCCCACTTGTGACCTTTGGCACATGCTGCCACCTACCTCACATAACAGACTTTTATTTCCTCGTTTCTCCTGTTCACAGACCGGCCTGACCACCATTCACTCCTCTTACGTGTAGGCAGTATTTTGAACAACAAACATGGAGAACTCAGTTTAACTTTTACGTGATCCTGAAGGGTTAAGGACATTCCAGAAGTCATTCTGACTTCAGAAAAGATGTTCTTTGTAGCTGCCAAGACAGTTCTCTAACGTTACAGACTCCAGCCTTCATCTCTACTTACTGCAGATAACCACAAAGAAACAAACAGAAACAAACCACAAATAATGTCTCGTCTCCTCCCGTCTCCAGCAAAGTGCTTTTTGTTCTGAGCTCTACTAACAGCAAAGCTCTTTACAGATCACTTCTCTGAAAAGCAAGACTTGGAAGTCTCCAGACTTTCAGCCTGGGAGAAGGCGTGCTCTGCAGGGGACAGATCACAGGAGCACAGACATTCTGGACGGGTAACTGAGGTTAAACAGCATTATCTCCAAGTGCGACACCACTGCTGCACGGAAAATCCTGCACAGGGGCCTTGGCAGGACCTGACCCTGCAGTGAGCATTCCACAGAGGAATAAACAAACCTGGCACTCACCAGATAAGAAGCAGTTCTCCAGTCTTCCTCCCCCAGCTGTCCTGAACTTTCCAGGTATTCAGACTATGTCGAGTCAGAGACAGCATAAAAATCACCCTGCAGCTTCTTGGCTTATCTGTCCTCCTGTCACAACCTTGTTTTGCACTCAGCATTACAGAACAGCTTCTCATCGTGTCTCTGGACAGGTTTGTGGGGTCCCTCCCTCCACACCCAGGAGCTGTGTTAACTTCTCTCACAGCCCCCAGGGAACAGCAGCTCCTGCTGACTGCAGGAGCGAATCTGCTGATTCATTTGTTGCTAAAAGGGGAGCAGAGGAGCAGAAGGCAAGAAAAGAAAGCCAAGTAAAAAGAGGGACAGCGCAGCGTGCCTCCCTGCTTCCAGCACTGAAATAAAAGCCCTTAACAAACACCGAATGTATGCTCCGTGCTGCCAGGACAGATTTTTGCAGGGAACCTTTGACAGAAAGCACAGATGCAGACTAGAGCCGCGTGTCAGCAAACCACCGACCAGCTAAGCGCATTAAAAACCGCGTTCCTCCAACCCAGTGCCTTTGGGTGAGGGGCAGCTCTGGGTCACCGCGTGCCCTAAGGATGCTGCTGAGGCGGACATGAACCACACGGGATGGCTCAGCGCCTGAAGGCACAGCCCACCATTCAGATGGGTGTCCCCAGAGGCCCTGTGCCCCCCTCACCTCTCTGTGCTGCTTCGTCCCTCCTGGCCGCCACCAGCTCTGCTACACCTACGGGAAAGCGAGCAGAGGGGCTTTCAGCCGAGGCCCAAAGGAAGACACTGGAAAAGATCGTGTTGGGGGGCTCGCAGTGCGCTGTGGCTGAGGGGCAGCGCAGACAGAGCCACCCGGGGTGGGCAGGACCGCGTCCCCGGCCCCTCGGACCCCTCCCGGCCCCCTCAGCCTCCCACCTCTCCCCCCAGACCCC